>PVJS01030437.1:0-24092 GCA_004027185.1 Glis glis | reverse complement strand
CTCTCTCTCTCTCTCTACCTAGTCAGGCCCTCCGCAACTTCATGAGACCGGTTTCAAAATAAACTATAAACAAATAGGGCCGGGGGTGTAGCGCAGAGGTAGAATGCCCCTGGGTTCAATCCCTGGTACCGCAAAAAAAAAAAAAGAAAAAAAAGGGTGAGAGAGTGGTTTTTCATAGAGGTCATATATGTATAACTAGGAGGGAGGCTCACAGAGTAAGTTTGAAAACATTACTGTGGTTGGCCTTCAGTTCTCTCTACAAATACATCAGTTTAACTTGTTCTTTGGTATAAACTTAGTTATAAGTGATTCTTCTCTTTTACACCTGCTCTCCAAAATGTGTATTTGATCTGATGTTTTTAAATACCATCGTTTTTATTACAAATGTAGTACAAAATTCCGCAAAAATTCAAAACAACAGAAAATCACAATGGCAAATGTGAAATTCCCCCCAAATCCCACTTTTCAAAGATCATAACACCTAGGAGTTGGGTACCTGTTTGGCTGCGTGTTCATGATTTATCTTTTTACAAAAATGGTTTCCCAGTTGATATTGTTTGGGGTACACTTTTTTTGGTACTAGGGATTGAACCTAGGAGCATTCTACCTCTGAGCTACACCCCAAGCCATTTTTTATTCTTTATTTATTTTATTATTATTATTTTGTAGGGGGGATACTGGGGATTGAACCCAAGGGCATTCTACCTTTGAGCTACACCCCTAGCCCTATTTTATTTTTAATTTTGAAACAGGGTCTCACTAAGTTGCTGAGGCTGGCTATGAACCTGCAATCCTCCTGTCTCAGCCTCCCAAGTACTGGGATTACAAGTATGCACCACCATGCCCGGACTTTTATTTTTTATTTTGAAACAAGGTCTTGCTAAGTTGCTGAGGCTGACCTCGAACCCATGATGCTCCTATCTAGCCTTCCAAGTACTGGGATTACAAGTGCGCACCACCACTCCCAGTTTGGGGTACATTTTTTTTAAATGACTGCATAATATTTCAGTGTTTTCTTTTTGATGAGTTTGTTTTTTTTTCAGTCTTTCACTGTTTCAAAAATACTTTACAGTGAACATTTCTTTTTTTTTCCTTACCAATCTCTCTTCACACTTAACAGTGTATTTTTGTTGCGTAAATTCTTAGAAGTGGAAAATCAAGGGCAAAATGTTTAGATATTTAGATTTTTAATAAAAATTGCCTTATTTTTTCCAAATATCTGGCAGGTTGAACTCCCAGTGACTGCCTATTTCTGCTACTTGCACAACTCTTTAGCACCAAGCCCTCATACGTGGTCAGACTCCAGGCTGGTGAAGCTTGACCCTTTCCCTAGCTTCATGGGTCGAATGTTTAGCACACTTATTTTCTTTTTGTTGATCCTAATGTATGATCCTAATGATCATCTGTTTCCTTCCATGCACTGCAGTTTTATATCACTTTGAATACTGCTTTTCTGAACCATTTCTTAATAATCCATAGTCTGTTCTTTCCTAACTCAATAGTTATTTGAAAGAATATTCTTTAACTTCTAAATGGTTATATTTTAGCTCCACTTTCTGTGTGTGTGTGTTTTACTGGGGATTGAACCTGGGGCACATTCTGCCTCTGAGCCACACCTCCAACCCTACTTTATTTTTATTTTTTTATTTTGAAACAGGGTCTCACTAAGTTGCAGAGGGCCTTGCTAAGTAGCTGAGGCTGGCTGCAAACCTGCAATCCTCCTGTCTCAGCCTCCCAAGTACTAGGATTACAGGCGTGTGCCACAAGCCATGACGCCCAGCTCCCACTATCATTTTTATAGTTAATTTTTAGTTTTAATACACTGTGGCAGAGAGTATGACTATATGGCGTCTTTTCTTAGTCAACAGGATTTTCATTGTGGTTAATATATGGTAATTGCTAATATTTTATGGGTGTTTATAGAAAATGTCCTCTCTTGCCGGGCGTGGTGGCGCATGCTTGTAATCCCAGTACTTTGGGAGGCGGAGACCGGAGGATCCGGGTTTGCGGCCAGCCTCAGCTCTCTCTCTCTCTCTCTCTCCCTCCCTCTCTCTCTCTCTCTCTCTCTCTCTCTACTTAGTGAGGCCCTCCGCAACTTTGTGAGACCCGGTTTCAGAATAAAGTATAAAAAATAGGGCCGGGGGTGTAGCGTGGAGGTAGAACGCCCCTGGGTTCAATCCCCAGTAGAGCAAAAAAAAAAGAAAATGTCCTCTCTCTGTGAGAGTGGGTGAAGCTGCTGAAAATGTTAAGGCTATTTCTGCCTCTCTTTCCCTGGTATCCACATTCTAAACCATCAGCAGACTGAGCCCTTCCTTCTACAGCCTCTTCAGAATCCTTGTCTTCCTTGCCATTGCTCCATCCCTCATAGGAGCTGCTGGTCCTTCCTGCTCTACCCCCCAGCCAATGGGATCTGCTTAGATGTAGGTCAAATTCACATGAGGTCCAACTTTCAGGAGTAAAACCCAAAGGCCCTTTGTGCCTGTAGGCTCTATGGCCTGCCCTCTGGCATCCTCCTGGTCCCCAAAGCAGCAAACCTGACCTATTGCCACTCCTGGAGCCAGGTGCTTTTGCCTGGTGCCTGGCCTTTCTGCCTCCTTTGACTGGAATGTTCTCTTAGATGGCCATGGGCTCATCCCCCACAGCCTTCAGGTCTCTGTGGAATATCATGTGTGTAGAATGTCATATGGTTGGGAGACTGTCCCTGACTGTTCTGTGTAACACTGGCTTCTTTGGTTATGGCCTGCAGTAGGCAGGATGCTGCAGTGTGGCATAGTGAGTGTGCACTTACTCTAGCCATGGGCTGCTGGGACATCATGAGAACTTGGAGATGTTCCTTGTCTCTCTAGTTCATAGGTTGAAAGACATATCAGGACCCAAAAGAGACCTGGCCTGTGATGTGGACACAGTGACAGTGGCATTTAGGGCTTTCCACTGGGGGAATGACTTTCTGTGTGGGGCAAGAGTGAAGTGGATACCAAAACCAGAATGAGCCGGGCGTGGTGGTGCACACTTGTAATCCCAGTACTTTGGGAGGCGGAGACCGGAGGATCCGGGTTCGCGGCCAGCCTCAGCTCTCTCTCTCTCTCTCTCTCTCTCTCTCTACTTAATGAGGCCCTCCACAACTTCGTGAGACCCGGTTTCAAAATAAAGTATAGAAAATAGGGCCGGAGTGTAGCGCGGAGGTAGAACGCCCCTGGGTTCAATCCTCGGTACCGCAAAAAAAAAAAAAAAAAAAAAAAACAGAATGAGAGACTCGGGCCAGGCAGGTGGTTGTCGCTAGACCTGCTCCCTCTCTTCCTCAGTACCCAGTGTGATGGAGTAGAGGTGGGAGCAAGAAAGGTCACTTCCAGGCCTGACCCATAAAAACAAACTCCTGGACAGCCGCAGCTGCTGGCAAAGGCATGGGCCCCCAAGGCCCTGCATGGAAGGCAAACCACTGAGCACAATCTTGAACTGTCACATGGGAAAGAAACAAGTGTCCCCCACAATAAGCCACCGAGATGAGGGGTTTGTCTGATACACCATTCAGCCTATGTTAGTCTTTGCATGTCAATGTAAGTTGTGGAATCAGCTTATTGATTTATACACACACACACACACACAAAATCTTGTTGGGATTTTTATTTTGCACTTAATGGTAAAATGATACAGGGGAAATTGACATCTATATAATATTGACTCTTCTAACCCATCAACATATCTCATTTATTTAGATGTTTTCTGGTTTCTCTAGTAATGATTAATAGTTTTCCTTAGACAGGCCGCGTGCATCATTATTAGCACTATTTTATTTTATGTGGGGGGGTACTGGAGATTGAACCCAGAGGTATTCTGCCTCAGAGCTACACCCCCAGCCCTTTTTTTAATTTTTGTTTTGAAACAGTCTCGCTAGGTTGCTGAGAGTCTCACTAAGTTTCTGAGGCTCTCCTTGAGCCTGCAATCCTCCTATCTCAGCCTCCCAAGTACAAGGATTACAGGTGTGTGCCACCATGCCTGGTTTATATTGAGAGAGAGAGAGAGAGAGAGAGAGAGAGAGAGAGAGAGTGTGTGTGTGTGTGTGTGTGTGTGTGTGTGTGTGTGTATTACTGGGGTTGGAACCCAGGGGCATTACACCTTTGACCTATACTCCCAGCCCTATTTTATTTTGAAACAGGATCTCGCTAAATTACGGAGGGCCTCACTAAGTTGCTGAAGCTTGCTGCAAACCTGTGATCCTCCAGTCTCAACCTCCTAAGTACTGGGATTACAAGTGGTGAGCCACTATGCTTGGCCTTATATTGACTTTTAACATTTTATTTATTTATTTTTATTTATTTTTTTTTTGAGGTACTGGGGATTGAACCCAGGGGCATTCTACCTCCGAGCTACACCCCCAGCCCTATTTTTTTATTCTTTATTTTTAAACAGCATCTCACTAAGTTTTGGAGGGCCTCACTAAGTAGCTGAGACTGGCCGCAAACCCGGATCCTCCAGTCTCAGCCTCCCAAGTACAGGGATTACAAGCATGCACCACCATGCCCGGTGACTTTTAACATTTTAAACCCACAGTAGATTCCAGGAATAAATACAACTTGTGGTAATGTAACTCAGACTGTACATGTAGGTGAATCCAGTTTGCTCCTGTTTAGCTTGGGATTTTTTTGTACCTGTGTTCATGTGTGAGGTAGACCTGTAATTTTCCTTTTCTTGTAATGTCCTTTCAATTTTTGGTAAATCAAAATTACTATGGCTTCATAAAATAAGTTAGAAAATAGTCTTCCTTTTTTCTTCTCTAAAATTTTTTATAAGATTAATATTACTAGAGCTGAGTGTGGTGGTGCACACTTGTAATCCTAGTACTTGAGAGGCTGAGACTGGAGGATCACAGGTTCAAGGACAGCCTCAGCAATTTAGTGAGGCTCTCAGCAACCTAGTGAGAGCCTATTTCCAAATAAGAAATAAAAAATAGGTCTGGGGATGTAGCTCAGAGGTAGAATGCCTCTGGGTTCAATTCCCAGGACCACATACACACAAAAAAAAATGATTAATATTACTAAAATGTTCAGTAGAATTTGGGAGTGGCCCTATTTGGACCTAGAATGTATTTTATAGGAAGGTTTTTAATTAAGGATTTACTTTTTAAATTAGATATTCAAAGTTCCTAATTCTTTGTGAGTCAATTTAGGTTATTAGTATTTTTCTAGGATTTCATCTAAATTTTCAAATTTCTCATCAATGTGCTTGTAATCCTTTCATATTTTTAATGTCTGCAAGATCTGTAGTGATGTCTCTTTTTTTTTTCTTTTTTTCTTTGTGTGTGTGTGGTGTTGGGGATTGAACCCAGGGGCATTCTACCTCCAAGTTACACCCCCCACCCTATTTTTTTCTTTAATTTGGAAACAGTCTCACTAAGTTGCTGAGAGCCACGCTAAGTTGCCAAGGCTGGCCATGAACCTGCGATCCTCCTATCTCAGCTTCCCAAGTACTGGGATTATAGGAGTGCGCCACCATGCTCAGCTCCTTTTCATTTTAATAGTGGTTATTGTGACTTCTGTTTTCTCTTGACCAGTCTTGCCAGGTGTTTATTGATTACTGTTAGTATTTTCAGAAAACCAGTTTTGGGCTCTGTTGATCTTCTGTTTTATATTCATTTTGTTTTGTTAATTCTATTTCCTCTTTTCTTATTCTTTAAGATGGTTACTTATCAGTTTTGAACCTTTCCTTTCTAATATTCACATTATAGGGTTATGACTTTTCCTCTGCCTGCAATATATATATATATATATATATATATATATATATATATATATATATCTGGCTATGTCATAGTTTTGTTGTCTTTCAGTTTTGGAATTTCTGCTTGGTTTCTCCTGTGACCTAATGTGTTATCTAGAAGTATGTTAATTAATTTCTAAAAATTTGAGAATATTTAGTTATTTCTATTAACTTTAGTTGATGTTTAACACATATAAAAGTACAAAAATTATAAGTGATTTTTCATAATCAGAATATAACCAACACTCAGATCAAGAAAATGGTTTATATCCGGGCATGTTGGCGCACGCTTGTAATCCCAGTACTTGGGAGGCTGGGACTGGAGGATCCGGGTTTGCAGCCAGTCTCAGCTACTTAGTGAGGCCTCCGCAACTTAGTGAGACCCTGTTTCAAAATAAAAAATAAAAAATAGGGCTGGGGGTGTAGCCCAGATGTATAATGCCCCTGGGTTCAATCCCTGGTACCACCAAAAAAAAAAAAAAAGGTTTATGTGGCTATAGTTTGAAGGTGCCCCCACAGAGCATGTGTTGGAGATGATCCCCATGCAGTGGTGCTGGGAGGTGGACCTCACGGGAGAGCTTACTAGTGTCCATTGTAAAAGGCTCAGGCTGAAAGTTTATTTGCTCCCCCTCTGCCCTTCCACCATGGATGACACAGCAAGAAGGAAGGCCCTTGCCAGAAGCTGGCAACTTGAGGTGGAACTTCCCAGCTCCCGCGCTGCAAAAAATTTATTTCATGAATTACCCTGCCCAAGGTATTTTTTTAAGGCAACACAAAATGGTCTAACAGGATGGTTATCCTGGAGACTGCAGCAGGCATTCAATGTGAATTCGATTTTCCTGGTGATGCAAGGACGGAAGGATGCTTTCACTCCGTTTACTTCTTCCCTTCTTCCTCTCACTGTTCCTCTGATGGAGTATTGCTTCGGTGTGCCAAACCCCACAGCAGCACTGCTGCCCATAGCCAGTGTTCCTTTAGGTTTCCCCATATTTCCCCTTTTTTTCTGCTCTTTGCTGCTTCCTGATTCTCCATGCTTCTGTCAGGGATCATTTCCTATCTATAGGGAGTTCCTTTTATTATTTCTTTTAGTGCTCATCTGTGATGAGTCCTAAAAGAGTCCTGTTTTCCTTTGTCTGAAAAAAAAAATGCCTCCTTCCCTTTTTGCCTTCATTTTGAAGCACATTTTTTTAATTTTAATTATTTTTTTGGGGGGTGCTGGGGATTGAATCCAGGGGCCTTCTACCTTTGAGCTATACCCCCAGCCCTATTTTAATCTTTTTTATTTTTATTTTTGTGTGTGTGTGGCACTGGGGATTGAACCCAGGGGCATTCTACCTCCAAGCTACACCCCCAGCCCTATTTCATTCTTTATTTTGAAACAGGGTCTCACTAAGTTGCGGAGGGCCTCACTAAGTAGCTGGGGCTGGCCACAAACCTGCAATCCTCCTGTCTCAGCCTCCCAAGTATGGGATTACAAGCGTGTGCCACCATGCCCCGCTTTGAAGCACATTTTCTCTGGGCATTTGAAGGACAGGTGGCCAGGGATGCTCAGTGGCTGGCAGCAAGCTCTGACCCTCCCCATGTGCCTACAGGCCAGTATGAAGTGCTGGTCTGCGGTTTACTCTAGATCCTGAAGTTCAATTCTCAGACCCTGTTCAGAAGCTTTTACTAGAGGCAATAAATGTAGTCATCGCTTTCTCTTTCAGGCCGACTCTGACATCCAGGCACTCTTCATGCGCATAGATGATCTGTGTAAGAAGTACTCCCAGGAGACCTCCCAGGTGAATCGTGATGTTGAGGCTTGGCTTTGTGGTGGCCCCAGGGCACATCATCTCAGAGGCCCTGCGCTTTGCGTGCCCTGGAGGCTCATCCCCTGCAGATGTGGGATCCGAAAATATCTTCTGCTTTCCCTGAGTTCCTTTTCCCTCCCTGGAGGTGAAGCATTTGTAGCACAAAACTTTTCCATTTTGACATTGCCCATTTGATCTACTTTGCTGTTGTTTGTGCTTTTGGTGTCACATTGAGACACACGTGAGCTCAGTGCACCTCTGGGCCCCTTTGGGCAGGGCATCCGACCCATGCTCACAGTTACATTCCTGAAAATCTCAGGCTTGGGTTGGGGTCTCTGGACTCAGGGCAGCAGGTTTTTGTTGAAGCTGTCGTTTGCTTATGGCCACCCACAGCCCACATCTCTGCTTAGTCCTGTCACCGTGGCATTTGGCTCTACAGGCCCTTCCCCTCCTGACACACTTTCCCTGGCTCCTGTGAGACCTGCCTCCCTGGCAGCTTCTCCTCTCTCTGCCTGCTTCTACCAGACCCTTCTCCCCACCAGCACACACAAACCACACTCCATGCCTTGCCCTCTAGTTGTCTCACTCTCCCACCCTCAGCTCCTAATGCTCAGCCCTGGATTCCACACCTGGTCTTACCTCCTTGGACATCACTGTCTTGCAGGAAGAGCTGTTCAGGAAGGGGGTCCTCCTCTGCTCCCGCCCATCCCTCCTCTACCTCTTCTGTTAACAGTGCACAGCCGGGCATGGTGGTGCACGCTTGTAATCCCAGTACTTGGGAGGCTGAGACTGGCGGATCCGGGTTCACAGCCAGCCTCAGCTACTTAGTGAGGCCCTCCGCAACTTAGTGAGACCCCATTTCAAAATAAAGAATAAAAAATAGGGCTGGGGGTGTAGCTCAGAGGTAGAATGCCCCTGTACCAGTACCGCAAAAAAAAATCCCCGGTACTGCACCACACACTGTGGTTGCCTCCCCCTCCCCTGAGGGGAAGAATCTGAGTAGGGGAGCAGCCAGGAGCTGCCTGCAGCTGAGGCAGGAGGCTGACAGAGCACTTGACCACCCAACTAACCCTAGCAGTGTCCTTCTCAGCTGTTGGCCCTATGCTCAGGCTATGGCCAGCCAGGCTCCACCACCACCGCTCCCTCTCTGGGAGGCCGTTCTCCCACCGCAACGCCTGAACTGCCCACAGTACCAGAGCTTCCCAGTGAAGCTCCCATCTCAGATTGTGCCCGGCCACATCCTCCAAAGAAGCACAGGGAACTGGATACACAGAAGCTGGGTGGCACAGGGTGAGCATAACATGAGCACCTGGAATAGGACACACCTACCCACCTGTTCTGCTGCGCCCTCCAGGAACTGCCACTCAGGCCAGGTGCCCTGGAGACCAGAAGTCACTCGAGTTGATGAAACATGAAGGTTCTAAGTCCAGGTGGCTCCTGGATGGTTCCAGGAGCAGCCTACACCTGTCAGGAGAAGAGACAGCAGGCTATGCCGCCTTTGGTGCCTGCCTGGCCATGCACTGCTCCCATGCCTGTGGGCTTTGGGGCAGACTGGAGGCCACTGGCTCCAGCCTGGGACAGCATGAGCAGTGCCCGGTCACCTCACTCCTCACCTTCTGGGTCAGGCTGCTCCACAGCTACACCAAGGCAGTATTTGCCTCTTCACTCCCACTCACAAGCATGGGATAGAATTTTCCAGAGATTATGTGATGAGTGATAGTGCAACATGTTATTTATATTAATGGATTTATTGTTTTAAATGAATTAATAAGTATTTTAAAATTTGTCAGTCTAAATTTTTTTTTTTTTTGCGGTACCGGGGATTGAACGCAGGGGCGTTCTACCTCCGCGCTACACCCCCGGCCCTATTTTTTATACTTCATTTTGAAACTGGGTCTCACGAAGTTGCGGAGGGCCTCACTAAGGAGAGAGACAGGGAGAGAGACAGGGAGAGAGAGAGCAAGAGAGCTGAGGCTGGCCGCGAACCCGGATCCTCCGGTCTCAGCCTCCCAAAGTACTGGGATTACAAGCGTGCGCCACCACGCCTGGCTATCAGTCTAAATTTCTAATAGGGTAAATGTTGACAGATAAAACCCTCATAAACAAAGCTCATTGGGGTCTTCAGCAACTTTAAAGAGTGCAGAGCTGGCCTGAGACCACAACTGAGCACTCTAAGCGTGGGTCTGTGGACCTGCCTCTGTACAACCCAAGATCACCTTGGCAAGGACCGCAGGAGGCCTTTGGGCCCAGTTGCTTCCCTGACCTCCTCTGTGACAGCTAAACACCCTCCTTTGCCAACAGCCTCTGCAATCCTTCTGTTTGTGTAGTCTCTGCCCTAAGAAGGGCTTGATGGCTCTGGGTCTGCAGGCCGGGTGCTGACTCCAGTGAGGGCAGGAGCTCTTTGGGGGTCCAGAGGCACATGTGCTCCTTGGTGGAGCCAGGCAGTAAACTGAGGAGCATGGTGGGCCAGGGCACCATGCTCTGACCTGGACATGCCACCCTGACCTGGACACAAACATCTTGCTGCCTGTTCTTCTAAGACTTTGAGACGTCCCTTGAAGACACAGTTCTTCCAGCCCATTCCATCTCACCGCCTTCCTCCTCTCTTGTTCTCTTGACAGTTTGTGTGCTATAGACAAAGGTGTGTGATCCCAAGCATCTTGCCAAGCAAGCATGGTCCAGCACAGTGCTTCCTCGGCTCTGGGGTTGACCAGTTCCTGTCTCAACCCAAGAGGCCTATTCTCTACGTGAAAAAGACTCAGAGTTCCTTTTTATTTTGTTTTAATAAACTCTCCCTTCTGAGACCACAACCAGCATCTCTAGTATCTGAGACCCAACACTCTGATGGAACTTGGGCCAGAGAAACTATGGAGGCACTGTGAGATCACAGGCCTGAGCAAGATGGCTGCTCCATGCTCCTAACAGACCCCCTGGACTCCACACCTCAGGACTGGCCCCTTCTGCAGCTCAGCAGCCTCCTTGAGAAGCCTGTGCCCACCCTCCCTTCAGTGAGCTGTCTAGAATCCAGGGACACTGTCCCTGTGGTGCATAGACATATGCTGCAGAAGTATCAGTCCCTGAGGTGGTTCCCCAGATGCCAGTGCCCCTGAGAGCACGGTTTAGGGGTCAGCACATGAAGTTCCTCTCCTCTTGCACATGTGTGGGACCCATTGAGGAAGAAGGAGACAGGCAGCTGTCAGGCTCCTCGTTGCTAAAGGCAGCTGTGCTGTGCCTGTCAGTCTGCTGCCAGAACTCTTCCCAGCTAACACCACCTGAATCCCAGGTCAGGACAGAACTTGGAGGGCCCTGCCTGGCCTGCCCTGAAGAAGTTTGAGGCAGAAAGGAAAGGAAAAGCAAATCCCCTGTGGTCACAAAGCTTCACCCAGTCCAGACATGACGCCAGTGGGCTCCCCACAGTTGGGGCTATGTGTCTGCTACCGAGTCCCTCCCATGATCCTGGGAAGCCAGAGGAGCAGAGCCCCACCCTGCAGGGGCCTGGAGAAACTTTACCACGTGAGCTCTACAAGCCAGTCTTTGAGGGGTGAGTACAAATATCCACCTGACACAAGGACTGCAGACCTCTAGTACACTCAGGGAAGGTGCCCAGGGTTGTGGCCCATGACACCAGCAAGGACTCCTCACCACTCTTCAGGGTCTGTATGGAAAGCATCTGGGCTGTCATCCCCACCTTGTCTCTCAGAGCCAAGAGCTCTCTGAGGCCCTGAGACCCGACTCATGGCAAAATGCAGCGCCTACGGCTTGGAGGCCTTGAGCAGGATGCCATCTCTGCTGACGTAGATAGGCTCCCAGCACAGCCCTAACTCTGAAGATGGCTCACCTAGCGGATGGGAATGCAGGCTGAGCGTTTGGGGCAATATTCCTTTCTACAGGAGAATTGTCTCTCCTGTACCAGATCAATGAGCCATGGGGAAAATGCAAACCAGTCCCTCCTGTCTGTATTGTTACAGACAAAAACATGATTATAACATAATGCTGAGATAACATAATGCTGGAATGGAATGAATGAATGATAGATCTACGAAGCTGACTTTAAGTATTACTTTAACCCACAGTCAGCCATAATTCTCTATGGCTGTGCACTGATTGGTGGCAGAATTAGTGAAACAGTGACAATTTAGTGTTTCAAATGGATGGGCACTGTTGTCTGAAGCCTTTTCTCATGGGAAACAGCTTTCTTCTGAATGAATGAATCGGAGACCACTCTTCCCTCACACTGATACTCTGAGAAACCAAATCCAAACAGTATGCACAGCAAACATGGAATTTGAGGCTCCTCTACCTGAGAGGACCAGGGATGGTGGATGGTGCTGAATTCAATCATAGCTGACTCTAGGAGTCCAGACAAGGCCACAGGGCTCTTGGTATTTGCCAGTTCTGCCAGTTTCACCAGGCTTCCTTCCTTTGCAGCTCCTTCTACTAGACCACCTGCCCCCAGTTCACATATCAAATTCAGGATGTTCTCTAGTTGGTGCTGGATGGTCAGGAGGCCATTCCTGGGGCCAGTCAACATTGTCAAAGTGATGTACACTGTGGCTCAGTGGTGTCATGTGCCCTCTTCCACACCAGAGAGAGGGTCCCCAAAAGCAGCTCAGACAGGAAGGTCCCTGGAGAGACAAACAGCGTGATTTTCAGGAGATCTTCATGTTGCACGAGTTCGTCTACATTTGCATTTGACGTCCTGTTGGCATCCCCTCCCTCCTGGGACATTTGTGCTGAGTGTCTGCTCTGCCTCAGTGAAACCCGTGGCTGTCTGGGGGTGGTGAGGGTCTGTTGGAGAAGTACACATAAATGAAGCATGCTGTAACCCACACTTGGAGTTCCTTCTAGCCTTGAGCTTCTCTATGAAGCGTACTATGAGCCCCAGGCAGCAACTAAATGTGTTGTCTCCTCAGGTTTCAGAATTTCAAGAAAAACACAGGAAGAGATTGTTAGCCTTCTACAAAGAAAAGGTAAATCAAATTATCTGTTGCCTCTTGAATTGTTTGACCTTTTGATTTAAATGTCAGATTGTTATCTAATACCAGCTCTTAAAGGGGGTAGGCTACCAGACTCAGGTCTGTTTTTCTTTGTATTTCCAATTATGGGGACATTGTCACTGTCTCCTCCTGGCCATAAGCCTGTTTGCCTGGCACCTGTCTGTAGTTTGCCTAGGGGCCCCTGCGGTGCCATTGGCCACCTGGGAACCTGGGCCACTTCAGCCAGCCAGGGCCTCTTTAGCATAGGAGCAGCACAGAAGCTTCTCTGCTCAGCCACCTTGCTTTAATAAAAGTCCTTTTTAAAAAAGTTCTGAAGGGCTGGATATGGTGACACACGCTTGTAATCCCAGTACTTGGGAGGCTGAGACAGGAGGATCACAGGTTCGAGGACAGCCTCAGCAACTTAGTGAGGCCCTCCGTAGCTTAGTGAGACCCTGTTTCAAAATAAAAAGAATAAAATAGGGCTGGGGGTGTTGCTCGGCAGTAGACTGCCCCTGGGTTCCATCCCCAGTACCCCCCCACACACAAAGTTCTGAAGGTTATGGAGTAAGTGAAGTGAGGAGTCCAGATTTAAAGCCGCAGCACTCTGGGCCCCTGCCTCAAGTCCAGAAGCCATTCCCTACTACCTCTTCCTGTGCTTGGCCCTGGAAAGTATGCCGAGTGCTCAGGTTCTGCGCACACCCTTCTGGCCTTGCCCCACCCATACCCATCCCACAACAGCCCCATTCCACTCCCTGGAGCTCCCCAGAATCTGTTCAGAGGCTCTTGCCTCTTATCAAGCTGTGGCAAAACATCTTGGTGTTACCTTCTTAATCCTCCCAGCACCTAGAGGACAGGTAGTGTTGACCCCAGGATTGGAGAATTAAATCAACTACCGCGAGGTCTTGCAGGTACCAAGTGGCAGGGCCAGGTCCAGACCCTGACATGTTGTAGACTGTGCTTTGAAATCACCTGCATATAGGCAGGTATGTCTGACAAAGCCAGAATCCCCAAAGAGCGGATAGCAGGGCTGACGCTCTTCGGGCTTTTGCCTAGTTCGTGCTGGTTTGTGGAATGCTGAGCTGAGTGTCTCTGGGGCTCAGGTCTGACTTATCTCTGCACAGATGGCCCCCAGTGCCATATTGCTAATATGGCTCAATGCATTGCATTGACTTAAAAAATTTAGACAGCCAAAATGTGTCCTTCAAACTATCAGTTGGGATGGTCTGTCTGGATAATAGAAATTATTTCATTGTGTTTAGATTTCTCAGTTGGAAGAATCCCTCAGGGAATCAGTGCTGCAGAAGGAGCAACTGCAAGGGTAAGGTCCCTTCTGAGTTGGAGGGGCTAAACTTAGTTGGGGGGAGGAAGCAATAGAAGTTGGGAATTTTAACTCTTGCTGCGTCCCTCTGTGACTTTACTTTTTCTACTCTTTGCTCATTGTGTTTGTATCTGAAAAAAATTGGATACTAAAAATTGGTACAACATAAATGTGAACAACTATAATCAGCTTAATAAATCTAAATAAGGGGAAAAAAGGTAAGGTCCCTCATAACACCAGCTGCCTCTGTCCCTCGAAGACCAACAAAGAGGTTATAACATTGGTTGTAACCCAGGGATCAGAGGAAAGAACACTTTCATTTACTATAAACTTTTGTCAAAGCAAAAAAAAAATGTTGTGGGAAGACAAGAGAGAGAAAATAAAACAGATAAGGGCCCCCCAGAAGCTCTCCAGTGATTCCTGAGGCAGACAGGCACCGCTCATTCACAGGTCTTCATGGAACACCTGTTACATTCTCCAGGGTTCTGGGTGTGGGCAGTTCACATGGCCAAGCGCCTATCATCTAGGAACCCCTGGTTGGGGGAGGACAGAGAGGAGCTTATAGGCAGACAGGACACGTGCTGTTAGGAATGGGGCATGGGCGCCGGGAGGCTCTGGGAGGTGACCTTGTAGCAGAGGCCCGTGTCATAGTTACTGCTCAATTGCCTGTCTCAGCCCATTCAGTTCCACACTGAACTTGCTGGGAGCACAGACTGTCCTGAATCTCAGGTGCCAGCTCCTCAGCCTGGTAAGCCCTCTTGTCCACATCATTCACGCAGCCCATGCGCTCACACCCCCCAGTACATCCACCAGGCCAGGCCAGGCCCACGGCAGCCAGCAGCCAGGGAGGCAGGTGCAGCAGCCTGCTATGGTGGGAAGTGCAGCATGCAGCAGGCCCAGTGGGGGCGCCTGCTGTCACAGAGGTTCAGGGCTTTGCTGGACCTGAACAAACAGCCAAGTAACTTGTCCCCATTTCTCTTGCTGGCCTTTAAAACCTGATGTGTTAGTGGTTCTTACTGTCATGTCTGCATTTTATGTATGTATTTAACACCTACCTGCCAGTGCCGTTTATCATAACAGTTGCAGCCTCTAGAGTCTGTTTTGTACACAGCAACAAGCTTTGATTTCATCTTGCTTCTGGGTTGGGAGCGTCAGGGCAGTCAGCCCAGCAGAATGTGGGCGCTGTTGGATTCTTATGGAATGATCTTCTCAAGCCCACTGGGAATGGCTGGCTGATTCAAAACCTTCTTATACTTGTAATTTGGTTGAATTAGTGGGAAGTGCATTTTTGTCATTTAATTCAATACCTTTTCTCCATCCATTCAGTATGAGATCGTCACAACAAGCAGCTTTCAGCACAATAAAGAATTCAGTTTCAGGTGAGTAAAATAATGCCAGGAGGCACAAATACAAAAATTCATGCTGCTGAATCACATTCATGTGCACTAACATAAATTTTTTTTATCATCACTCCTTCAGCAAAGCCAAATGGATATCTGCTGCTGCCACCTAACTCATCAGCCCCTGACAGGTGTGTGGGCCTGGTAGGATGGTGTGAGAGTTTATGAAAATCATGTGACCTACAAGTATTTCCTGTGGACACTTCTACATTTCTTTTCCTATCCCATCCCCCCCTCCAAATCCCAAATTTCACTTACACAGAGGCTGGACAATTTATTAGATGTCCAGACATCCAGCTCCTCTTGGTAAGTATCTTACCTCAGGTCCCCTAATCAGGAGTGTGATCCTGGCTGGCCAATCAGAGCACACCATCCCTGTAGCCACAGTAATTGGTTTGGGGATGATCATGTGACCTAGTGTTTTGCCAAGCTGAAGGGGCTGGCCAAGGGCATTCACGGGGTGCTCTTCTCACCGGTGGACAGCCTAATACCTAGTCTTCTTCTGACCCCATAACCAAGGGTCTCTCACATGGAGAACTTGTTTATGCTGGCAGATGCCCTTGTGGCCCTTGTCTGACCTGTGTCCTGTTTATGCCTGCCTGATCATTGCTCTGGTGCCTGGAGAAATCTTGTGTTCCCCCTGGTGTCCTAAGGAAAACCCAGACCGGGCAGCCCCTGGTCCTGCTGGTGGAAGGTGCAAATTCAGTACACCACCACAATAGGACACCAAAACAAAGACTTTACTGACAGATCCTGGGCAAGGGAGGGCAGTTCTCCATCTTGGGCCTCATGAGGTAGTAATGAAGAGTCAGGCAGAGAGGTCAGTGGGGCCAGTCAGTAGGCTGCACCTCATTGTCCTATAGGAAGATGTCTCCAGGAGGAAGTTGTATAGGGCAGGGGTCTGGGTCAACCAGGCTGAGGAACTGGGGGGGAGGAGAACTGGAAACTGTCCAGCATGACTGAACCCTGTTTCCGGTATGGGAGGGTTAAACTTATATTTACAATGGATGCTGAGGCAATATGAAATTAGGAGAATTCACTGCATCCAGGCTGAACCAATGACAGCCATCTCTGGGACTCCCGCTGAGGCTGTCAGAAAAGAGGGAGTCTCTTTGCTCTGAGGACACTGCTATCTAGAGGGCCAGGGGAGGGGAGGGACAGCTCCAGAATAAATTCAAGCTGGACATGGTGGTGCATGCCTGTAATCTTAGTATTTGGGAGGCTGAGACAGGAAGGATCACAGATTCAAAGCCAGCCTCAGCAATTTAATGAGGCTCTCAGCACCTTAACAAGACCCTATTTCCAAATAAAAAGTAGGGCTGGGGGTGTAGCTTGGAGGTAGAATGCCCCTGGGTTCAGTCCACAGCATCGCAAAAAAAAAAAAAAGTGATAGTTCCTACTTGCCTTTCACCGAAGGAAGAGGCAAGCATGTACCAAGCACTGATGGTGGAACGTGGGACAGGCAGCAAGAGTGAAGAGTAAGCGGATATTCCTGCTTTCAGGTCCAAGTGAGAGTTGGAAGAGCTAAGAGGTGGGCAGTGAGGAGCAGGAGCGGGAAGAGCCCACCAGGGTTCCTGTGCCCTGAAGAGGTTGCATTCGATTTTACAGATGGTGGGAGCCAGTAGAGTTCAGGGAAGGATCAGATTTATAGCTGGCTGTGCCCTGACAGAATCATTCAGACCTTCAAACATGGTCTTGTTAGTGCATGTGTGTTAAACCTGATGTTTTTAATTATAGATAAGTCCTGGGCTCAATTAATACATTTCACTGTTTAGCAGAGTGGAGTCCATGGAAGTCGACCTTACTCCTTCTCCAGTGAGAAAAGTAAGTACATCTGTGCTACCTCGCTGCTCATGTTTGTGTTTACAGTTGTGCTTAGTGCTCATAAATGTCTGTTGAGCAGTAGACTGACCTCCAGCGGAGCTCCTCACTGTGCCGGCCAGAGGGACAGTGGCAGGGAGTGGGGGTGGGGGTGGATTCAAAACTAGGTCCCAAAAGGCCCTCACAAGAATGCTTCATTCTGCCTGAAGGGCCAGGCCTGCAGTCATGGGGAGGGTGGCAGGGTCCCGCGTGGCATCGAGCAGAAGTGGCAGAGCTGGTGGCCCTGTGCTTTACCTGTCTTCACCTGAAGCTCTAGAAGACAGAAACACTGCTGGGGAAAAACACAAATCCTGCCAGTCCCGGAAAAGAAACAAGTTGGAAACATGTGCACCGAAAAACAGAAAGCCACAGCTATGAATTGGAGAGAAAAAAGTACAGAGGAAACATGGCCAAAACCTAGGGGGGTGCCAGGTGGGTCCAGTCACCCGCCAGGCCAGGCAGAGCTGGGCCTCCTGCAGGCAGCCCAGCACAGTCAGCCAGACACCAGGCACTGGAGAAGGGTGGGGGAGGCAGAGTTTGAGGGAGCACAGGCTGGAAGACCTATGTGCTCTGGCTGCAGTGAGTGTGGTTCGTGGTGCATGTTCATTAATGTGTTATTGTTCTCAGAGGCTTTTATGGTGCTGCTTATCGGCAAGCACTATTCTAAGCGCTTTGTAAATAAAAACCATCCTAGTAGCCCACTGAGGTCGACACTACTGTGTAGAAATGTTAGTGAGAAATTACACCCACTTTCAAGGAGCCACCGGAATCTGATTATGTGGAACCTGGATTCCAAGGTAAAATGGTGGGGCTTGTTTAGCAGGGAATAAGGAGCCCTCCACAGCTCTGGGGAGGAGAAACCTCAGTTCCTTAGCAGTTGGTATGAGCACAAGCCATCCCTCCCTGCCCAACTCATCTCCCAGCAGCTCCTGTCCATGGCCGCTTCCCGGGGGCCAGACACCATCCATTCCTAGGTTCACGTGTGGCTGTGTTTCAGGGATGAATGTGTACTTGCAGATTCTCTCCTGTGGGGTCAACTCCCAGTTTGCCCTAGGGTCCAGGCATTACCCTCGGTTCCAGGCAGTTGGGCCAAGCTAGAGGTACTGAAGACTGACGGGCTCAATTGGGCTGCATATCACAGAGCCTGAGGGGCCTGAACACAGGGAATGAAATGCCAGAGCGAGTGCCAGAGCAGACGTTGGCACATATTTTCTGGAAAGGGCCAGATAATAAACATTTTGGACTTTGCAGACAGACAGTCTCCATCACAGCCACTCAACTCTGCCATTGAGTCCAAAGCAGCCATGGACTATATGGAAATGAATGGGCATGACCATTTTCCAGGGAAGTTTTATTAACAAAAACAGGCCGTGGGCCAAGTATGCCAACTCCCGTGCTACACCAGGAGGCAGAGTTTCAAGGGAAATGTCCAAAACCGGTGTTTTACCTCTCAAAACTTCTCATGACTGCTGGAGTGGAAGTGTATAGAGGTTTCTTGGAGAGAGGCTTTGCTACCTGAGTGCTCTCCCGTGGAGGGTGGCATGCAGTGAGAGGTGCTCCTGTAGAGCCCAAGATGGAGCACAGGTTCTGGGGAGACCTCTCGATTACCACCCAGGATTGGGGTTTCACCTGCTGGTCCCCAGAGCACAATGTGCAGGCATCTCTCCGGGTGAATGTCCTTCCTGAGGCCACCTTGAATGAGCACAGGACTTTCTACTATATACAGCTGGCCAGTGTTAAATCTTTTTTATAAGATAAAATCATGGCTCCCAAATATAAAGTGAACACGTCTCCTACACTTTATCTAGTCATCATTGAGGGAAACCAATAAAATGTGAAAGTTGGTATGAAGGAGAATCCAAAGAGCAAGCATGCAAACAGGAAGCCAGGAGTGTGTATACTAACACCCTGGTGGACGCAGTGCATCTCCACACAGCAGGAAGCTCCCAGCTAGGAGTCAGCTCAGGCCTTTTTCTTTTTTCTTTCCTTTTTTTTTTTTTTTTTAATTTGCGGTACTGGGTGATAAGGTAGAATAGATAGGACTCTCCATAGAGCTATTGAGCTCACCCTGACACTGGGGATTGAACCCAGGGGCATTCTACCTCCGAGCTACACTCCCAGCCCTATTTTTTGTTCTTTATTTTGAAACAGGTTCTCACTAAGTTGCGGAGGGCCTCACTAAGTAGCTGAGGCTGGCCGCAAACCCAGATCCGCCGGTCTCAGCCTCCCAAGTACTGGGATTACAAGCGTGCACCACCACGCCTGGCTCAGGCCTTTTTCTGATACCACGGAACATCCTGGGCCTTGCCAGAGGGTTCAGTGGGAAACCCTCCTAGGAGTAAGTTGTAAATAGAGGGAGAGAAAATAGTGCATTTTGACTGTCCCATGAACCAAGCCCGCCTTTGTGCTACAAACTGAACAAGTATCGGGGTGAAGTGCAGGCTGGTGGTGAGTTTCCAGGGTAGGAGGAGGTTTGGAATGGCTCTCCGCCACCTTTATGGAAATATTTGGGGGTGTCTGTGAGAAGAGAGGGTTTGAGAAGCCTGCTGGCCTCTTGGTGGCTTACACTGACGAAGGGCTGAGTGGGGTCTTCCCTTGTGTGTCCTGTTCGCCTGGCTTTCCACAGAGAGGTCTCCATGCTTAAGGACACGATCCCCAACCTCCCTGGGCCTCTCGACTTTGTGCCCTAGTTCCCAGAAGCATCTAGCGGGATCTGGTCCTGTGCTCTGCCACACTGGCCCAGCCTGTGGCAGTCAGTAGGAATGAGCCCTTGCCTGGGGCTGGAATGACACCTGAAAACTGGTGCATCTGAATGCCAGCCAGTGCCCCAGGCTGAGATGGCAGCTCAAAGATAAGCTCGGGAGGATGAAGCATCCAGCAGCTCGGTCTTGGCCCATTACATTTCAAAGAGCCCAGATTGGAGACGAGAGGTCGAAAGCAATTAACACGCACAGCAACACCTGAACAGCCCCCCTCTCCAGGGCCCACAATGGCCTCTGCTGCAGGCTGAGCCCTGAGCCACCCTTCGAGTTCCCTTTGTGTGGTCTATTGTCCTGGGCATTCTGGCCTGTTTGAATTATTTTTGCTTCAGCTGTTACTAAGCACTCACCCAGACAGGGCTCAAGAATAAACCCAACAAGCCGGGCGTGGTGGCGCATGCTTGTAATCCCAGTACTTGGGAGGCTGGGACCAGAGGATCTGGGTTCTCAGCTAGCTTCAGCTACTTAGTGAGGCCCTCCACAACTTAGTGAGACCCTGTTTCAAAATAAAGAATAAAAAATAGGGCTGGGGGTGTAGCTTAGAGGTAGAATGCCCCTGGGTTCAATCCCCAGTACTAACAAAAATAAAAATAAAAGAATAAACCCACCAAATAAGAGTCCTTTCTCACTAGATGCTAGATGGGAAGAGACAGCTTACCTCAGCCTAGTCTTAGATTGATTAAAGTTCCCATGAACTGTATGCACCTGGTCATGATCTGCAGAGCAGCTAGAGGTGAGGGTGAGGAGCTAGTGGGGACAGGCCTGAGTAGTACCTGGAGGGGTTGCTGGGGTGTGAGCCGTGGACCTTCATGTGGGTCACCATCAAATGCCCAGGCCTATTGGAGGCGCCATGGCACACAGTGAACTGCAGGCATCTGCCACCTGGACTCAGTGGGCAGAACAGAGGGAAGGCCTCTGGGAAAGGGGGAGGACCATCTGGGCACTCGAGGTTGACTCAGCGGCGCAGTGAACGAACACAGGTCAAAGGAGAGGTGACCTCAGGGCTTCTGATGAACTAGGTTGAAGGCATTGCCGCTCACAGAAAGGAAGGACCCAGAAATAATGGAATAAAAGCATTCCTGAGCCAGGCATGGTGGCACATGCCTGAAATCCCAGATATTGGGAGGCTGAGACAGGAGGATAGCAAGTTCAAAGCCAGCCTCAGCAACTTAGCAAGGCATGACTCTGCACCCTCAGCTCCTGCAGGCTGAGCAGGGATGGTGCCAGGACCTGCCTTGCACTGTTGAAGGGAGAGAAGCAAGCATAGAGCAGGGCCCAGCACAGGCAGCTCCCCCACTTACATTTCATAATATCAGCTAGGAACTTTGTTATAAAAATCTCCTGAGATTTTTATACACACTTAGTGGGGTCCTACATCTGTTTACCACCTCAGACCCTGGTGGGACATGAGTAAGACGTAGTCGCCACCCTACCCTACACTAGCCTGAGGGCCCATGTTCCAGCAGATAGAGCCTGATGAACACCAAACCAGGTCAGACAGGAATTTATCAGAGGGCGATAAGGACTAAGGAGGTAGAGCTCCAGGAATATTTTTTTTTTTTTTTTTGCAGTACTGGGGATTGAACCCAGGGGCATTCTACCTCCGAGCTACACCCCCAGCCCTATTTTTTATTCTTTATTTGGAAACAGGGTCTCACTAAGTTGTGGAGGGCCTCACTAAGTAGCTGAGGCTGGCCGCGAACCCTGATCCTCCTGTCTCAGTCTCCCAAGTACTGGGATTACAAGTGTGCACCACCACACCCGGCAATAGGTTCTTAATAAACAGACTGGGAACCTACAAATGGCAATCTTACCAGTTGTTTCCTTTTGCATACTTAGCCTGAGATAGCGGCGGGCCCTGTGAGAATCTCTATGATTAGTCCACCTCAGGATGGACGCATGGGTAAGTAAAAGTTCCTGTAACCTTTTCTCAAATCCATACACGAATTAGACTATGTTCCCTGAAAGTCGTGTGTTATCAAAGCTGTCAGAACTTACCCAAGTGAGCGTTGTCCTACCCAGGTGGCTGGAGGCTGCCGCTTACCATGGTGCCACAGCCCTCAAGCCTTTTTGTAGAGTGGCTCTTGTGATCACGTGTCCTGGAAGAAACTGGGCCTCTGGCACTCTTCTCGTGGTTTTAATCAGAAGCTGGTCCATTTTCCTGCTGGCTCAGGTCTGGTGTGGCCCTTGTTCCCCCACTGTGGGCTCTGCGCTGTCCCTGGTCGTCCTGCTGCAGGCATGGGAGCCCTCTTCATTAGGAGGATGTACTCCGGGCCTGTGGCCTTGTCCCACACTGCTCTCTGGACATGCCCAGCCCTGAGTGGTGCCCCCCACCCCTCCCTGTCCTGCACCAGCATCAGGCCGAGCAGGCTATCTCACTTTCCCCTGAGGCCACTCCTCACAGCTGCTTTCTGTGACTTCCCAGGGATTGGCTGTGCCTAGCTCGCTGTCCCTGGAATATGTGCAGCATTTGCAGGAGCTTGCCATGTTTGTGCACTTGTCCTCACGGGATTCTCCCCTTAGCACGTGAACTCTCTTGATGCTTTCAATGTTCAAGCTTATTGCTAACAGGCTGAGACCGCCCTCAACACCCTTCTTGGCAACACCTGCTGCGTCGTGTGTTTTTTCTTTGCCAGTCTGGGAGGAAAAAGCTATCGTGTTGGTTTTCATTTTTGTGACTATTAATGATTGTGAGTTTTTAAGTTGTATTTATCTCTTGTTTTTTCTCTAAACTGTTTTTGCCTTTTGTCCTTTTTGTATATGAAATCCTTAATATGAAGGATATTGGCCTTTTACCCAGTTTGCTTTATAACTTTGTATTTAACCATTTGGATTTTAGAAACTTATTATTTGGATATAGAATGTCCCCTGGAAAAGCTCTTGTATTGGCAAAAAGTGTTCAGAGGTGAAATGATTGAATCATGAGGGTTCTAATGTCATCAGTGCATAGATAAATCCATTGGTGGATTACTGCATTTATTGGGTGGTAAGGTGTAGCTGGAGGAGGTAGGTCACGGGGTGTGATCTTGAGGATAATATATGTTCACAGGCCCCCTTCTTGCTCGCTCTCTCTGCTTCTTGCCACCATTCTCTGAACTCCACAGACATGACCCAGACTAATGTGGACTGAAATATGCAGAACTGTGAGCAAATAAACCTTTCTTTCTCTCAGTTGTGGTCATCAGGTATTTTGGGTCACAGCATGAGAATTCTGACTGAAACAGAAACTTAAAAAAAATTTTTTTTTTTGCGGTACTGGGGATTGAACGCAGGGGTGTTCTACCTCCGCACTACGCCCCCGGCCCTATTTTTTATACTTTATTTTGAAACCCGGTCTCACAAAGTTGCGGAGGGGCTCACTAAGTAGAGAGAGAGAGAGACAGAGAGAGGGAGAGAGAGCGAGAGAGCTAAGGCTGGCCGCGAACCCGGATCCTCCGGTCTCTGCCTCCCAAAGTACTGGGATTACAAGCATGCGCCACCACGCCCAGCGAGAAACTTAAAATTTTTATGTACTCGAATGTATTGCTACTGCCCTTTCTATTTCATAAGTTGTTTTTCTCAGGTAGTTATTTTTATAACTAAATAATGTTCTCCTAGTTGGCTTTTTTTTTCTTTTTTTTTTTTTTTTGTAGTACCAGGGATTGAACCCAGGGGCGTTCTACCTCCACGCTATACCCCCGGCCCTATTTTTTATACTTTATTTTGAAACCGGGTCTCACGAAGTTGTGGAGGGCCTCACTAAGTAGAGAGAGAGAGAGGGACAGGGAAAGAGAGAGAGAGAGAGAGAGACAGGGAGAGACAGAGAGCTGAGGCTAGCCGGGAACCCAGATCCTCTGGTCTCCGCCTCCCAACGTACTGGGATTACAAGCGTGCGCCACCACACCCGGCTTCAGTCTATCTTGATGTATATTATAAGAGTATATTATAAGCCGGGTGTGGTGGCGCACGCTTGTAATCCCAGTACGTTGGGAGGCGGAGACCGGAGGATCCAGGTTCGCGGCCAGCCTCAGCTCTCTCTCTCTTTCTCTCTCTCTCTCTCTCTCTCTCTACTTAGTGAGGCCCTCTGCAACTTCGTGAGACCCGGTTTCAAAATAAAAGTATAAAAAAATAGGGCCGGGGGTGTAGCGCGGAGGTAGAACGCCCCTGTGTTCAATCCCAGGTACCGCATAAAAAAAAAAGAGTATATTATAAGATGAATATCCAACTTGCTTTTTTTTTTAGCGGTACCGGGG
>PVJS01030436.1:0-22500 GCA_004027185.1 Glis glis | reverse complement strand
ATTATGTTGCTGAGGCTGTCCTCAAACCTGCAATCCCTCAGCTCTCGTTCTCTCTCCCCCTGTCTCTCTTTCTCTCTCTCTCTCTCTCTCTCTCTCTCTCTCTCTCTCTCTCCTTAGTGAGGCCCTCCGCAACTTCGTGAGACCTGGTTTCAAAATAAAGCATAAAAAATAGGGCCGGGGGCGTAGCGCGGAGATAGAACGCCCCTGCGTTCAATCCCCGGTACCGCAAAAAAAAAAAAAAACACCTGCAATCCTCCTGACTCAGCTTCCCAAGTACTAGGATTACAGGCTTGCTCCACCACGTCCAGCTTGTATATTTATATTGTTTTGTATCTCATTGAATTTGCTTAAAATCACAATTTTGAGTTCCTTTTCAGGCAATTTGTTGATTTCCTTTTTGTGGGGTTCTGATGTAGAGTTATTATGTTCCGTTTGGTGAATCAACTGCCTTTACTAATTTTACGGGTGGCTTTCATACTGAAAGACTTTATTCTGGAGATGTGTCCTAGAGTGTCAGTTGGGTAGGCTACAGTAGCTGTGGTTAAAGTTGTACACAGTACTGTGCTTTCCATGTAGTTTATTCTACTCTAATTAAGACCAGTGATGCCCAAGGTTGTCTTGGTGGCTAAGTCTGGACAGGACTGCAGTATTGCTCCTTTAGCTAGAATGCAGCTATAGTAGGCAAGGTGGGTCCACCAGTGGCTCTGAGTGGGGTGCATGCAGTTTCTCCAGGTCACAGAATGGTGGGCCCATTCTGGCAGGCCCAAGGAGGCAAAGTACACCTGGCATTGCAGCACAGGCAGGGAACCCATCAAATTCTGAGGGCCATGTGGTAATGGGACTGCTCCATTGGCCTCTGGGCAAGCATGTCCTGGTACTCCTGACAGCAGGGACAGAGTGTTTGTTAGTATCTAAGGACCACACAGTGACTGGGCTGCACCATGGGCCTAGCAGGTACTTGTTTGTGTCAGAAGGCTTGCGGATATCTTTGTGGGGCCTTGGCAGGTTGAACCATTCATGGCAAGTTTCCTAGCTGCTCTCTAGGGATGCAGATACTTGGGAAGAATCACTCGGTGGCTTACTGGAGCCACAGGAGGGTGGGCAGGTCTACTCTGCAACTTCCAAGGGCATAGGAGTGAGGGCTGGTCCACCCAGCTGGTTTTCAAGCCTCAGGAGGTTTGGCAGGGTCCCATACTTACTTCCTGGACTTGGTAGACCAAGGCACTCAGAGCAGGCCACCCTCTAGTTTCATGGGAGTGAAGGGGGATGGAGCATAAGGCTAGTTCTCAGGGGCCAGGACCGCTGAGTTGCTGGTACAGGCCATCAGGCTGCTTTGTAGGACCTGGGGTGCGCAGGATCTCATGATGGCACTGTGCAGCAAGTCCTGAGTGCTGAGCTCACAGTGTGACTCAGGCTTTTTCACCAGGGCAATGTAGTGGAAAGATACACAGCAGCTCCTTAAACTGGACTCAACTGACAGCTAACACTACTCAATGACGAAAAATGAAAGCTTTTCCTGTAAGATCAGGAATAAGACAAAGATGTCCTCTCTCTTCACTTCTTTCTACTGAACATAGTACTAGAAGCCTTAGCTTTTGCAATTAGATAAGAAATAGAAATAAAATCATCCGAACTAGAAAGAAAGAATTAAGATCATCTCTCTTTGCAGATAACATGATCATATATGAAGAAAAACTCTAAACCTTCCACACAAAAAAATGGAATTAATAAACGAATTCCAGCTGGGCCTGGTAGTGCATGCCTGTAATCTTAGCTATTCAGGAGACTGAGGCAGGAGGATTGCAAGTTCGAGGCCAACCTGAGCAACCTAGGGACAACCTGTCTCAAAATAAAAAATAAAAAGGGCTGGGGATGTAGCTCAGGGGTAGCATGTTCCTGGGTTCAATCCAATACCCCAAAATAAAATAAAATAAATTGAATTCCTCACTGGAATAATTAAAGGGAATTAATTATGACTTCTAACCAAATATGGGCCATACAAAAAGCCACTCTAAATTTCAATAAAGAAATAAAAATTTATCAAAGAACTAAATGAAAATTCCTGAGGCAAAAAGTATGCCCAGTTTGAAAAAATCATAGAGGATATCTGAAGAAGATTTGAATCAGCAGAAGAAAGAATAAGCAAAGTTGAAGATCAATTATTAGAATGGAAACTGTCTGAAGAAAGAAGAAAAGTGAACAATGTCTCTGAAGAATATCTAATCCAGTAGGAAGCAGTGGAATGAACTCTTGCCTCCATTGTAAGAAATTGTTCACAAACAGCTCCTTGAGCATTGCTCCTAGTCAAGTCTCTCTTCTTCCTTTCTCTGTTACTCCAGTATTAGGGATGTTAAAACCTTTTTTTTTTCAAATACCTGTTACCTTCTTATTTTGATGCTTTCTTTTCTGTGAAGGTTTTCCCATTGGTCTGTCTTCTTTTTCTTTTTCTTTTTCTTTTTCTTTTTCTTTTTCTTTCTTTTTCTTTTTCTTATTTTTGCGGTACTGGGGATGGAACCCAGGGGCATTCTACCTCTGAGCTACACCCCCAGCCCTATTTTTTAATTCTTTATTTTGAAACAGGGTCTCACTAAGTTCTAATTAAGTAACTCTGTAACCGGTTCTCTCCAATCAACTGTTCAACCCATTTACTGAGTTCTTATTATATTTATAATTTTATTTCTTTTTTTTTTTTTGCGGTACCAGGGATTGAACCCGGGGGCGTTCTACCTCCGTGCTACACCCCCGGCCCTATTTTTTTTATACTTTGTTTTGAAACCGGGTCTCATGAGGTTGCGGAGGGCCTCACTAAGTAGAAAGAGAGAGAGAGAGAGACAGAGACAGAGAGAGAGAGAGAGAGAGAGAGCTGAGGCTGGCCGCGAACCTGGATCCTCCGGTCTCCGCCTCCCAAAGTACTGGGATTACAAGTGTGCGCCACCACGCCCGGCTTATAATTTTATTTCTGAAATATTTATTCAATAATTTCTAATTAACCGGGGATACTCTACATTCTTTTTTCAGTTTGTACATTTTTCTCTTTTTTCAGATATATTAATCATACTCATCTTTTTCATGTACTCTTGCTCCATTTTGAATCACTTTGGCACTACTTACATTGTCCTCTTTCTTTTTTTTTTTTTTTGCGGCACCGGGGATTGAACCCAGGGGCATTCTACCTCTGGGATACACCCCCAGCCCTATTTTTTAATCTTTATTTTGAAACAGGGTCTCACTAAGTTGCGGAGGGCCTCAGTAAGTAGCTGAGGCTGGCCGGGAACCTGGATCTTCCGGTCTCAGCCTGCCAAGTACTGGGATTATAAGCGTGTGCCACCATGCCCGGCCTCTTTCTTCTTTTTTAAGCTCTCTAATAACAAGTCATATGTCCTTTCTCTTAGCTTGTTTTCTGCTGCTATAACAACACTACAGACTCGGTAATTTACAGAGAACAGAAATGTGTTGCTCCCATTCTGTAGGCTGGGGACTCCAGGATAAGGAGCTGCATGTGGTGAGGACCTTCCTGGTGCATCATTCCATGTTGGCAGGTGGAAGAGCAAGAGAGGGTGAATGAGAGAGAAGAAGCTTGCTTTTATAAGAAAGCCAGTCCTGTGATGAGTAACCCACTCCCATGATGAGGGCTTTAATCCATCATGAGGGCCCGGCCTATACACATCATTAAGACCCCAACCCCCCAACACTATTAGCTTGGCAATTAAATTTCAGCATAAGTCGTGGAGGGGACATTCAAACCATAACACTATGTATAGAAATAATTTACTGTATGCAGGTAATTATGTATAAAAGCAACCATCAAATCTCCAACTATCTCCACTAGAGATTTTTCCTTACATCTTCTGTTCGAAAGATGGACTAAGAGCTGGGCGTGGTGGCGCACGCTTGTAATTCCAGTACTTGGGAGGCGGAGACTGGAGGATCCGGGTTCGCGGCCAGCCTCAGCTACTTAGTGAGGCCCTCTGCAACTTTGTGAGACCCGGCTTCAAAATAAAGTATAAAAAAATAGGGCCGGGCGTGGTGGCGCACGCTTGTAATCCCAGTACTTTGGGAGGCGGAGACCGGAGGATCCGCGTTCGCGGCCAACCTCAGCGCGCATGCGCGCGTGATCGATCGATTGATCGATTTCTCTCTCTGTCTCTCTTTCTCTCTCTTTACCTAGCGAGGCCCTCCGCAACTTCGTGAGACCCGGTTTCAAAAATAAAGCATAAAAAAATAGGGCCGGGGGCGTAGCGCGGAGGTAGAACGCCCCTACGTTCAATCCCCGGTACCGCAAAAAAAAAAAAAAAAATAGGGCCGGGGGGGTAGCTCGGAGGTAGAATGGCCCTGGGTTCAATCCCTGGTACCGCAAAAAAAAAAAAAAAAAAAGAAAAAGAAAGAAAGATGGACTAATGAGGTGATTACCTAAATCAACCATGGATTGAGCTAGGTCAGAGGTGATTTTTTAGTAAATCTTGGACTAATGCTCCTCTACTTGTACTATATTGCTCAGATATGGGCATGCTAGACTTTCAGCTGGGAGTATATATGCCTCTATCTCCTCAGCTTTGCAAGATTATACAGCTTAATCTCTATCATCCAAAGGTTCAAGGCCGGGCGTGGTGGCGCACGCTTGTAATCCCAGTACTTTGGGAGGCGGAGACCGGAGGATCCGGGTTCGCGGTCAGCCTCAGCTCGCGCATGTGCGCGCGCACGCACACGAGTGTTCTCTCTCCTTCCCTCCCTCCCTGTCTCTCTCTCTCTCTCTCTCCCTCTCTCTCTCTCTCTCTCCTTAGTGAGGCCCTCCGCAACTTTGTGAGACCCGGTTTCAAAATAAAGTATAAAAAATAGGGCCGGCGGTGTAGCGCGGAGGTAGAACGCCCCTGCGTTCAATCCCCAGTACCACACACACACACACAAAAAAAAAACAAAGGTTCACAGTCTAGCTCTCTAGCCTTTTGCCAAATGCAAGTTCAAAATCCAGTAAGTGTCTTAATGGAGAAATTGTGTATGTTCTTGAGACAAGCCCCCCTTCACTGTGTCTTGTGTCTATAATATAATATGGTTTTAGGAAAAACATACTTTTTAGAATTTTCTGACTAGCTCACCAACATCCCACAAAACCATCAAATTTGGCAAGTTTGGCTTGGGGGAATATGAGTATGAATTGAAGGCCCCAAATGTGTAATTTATGAATCCAGTCCTGTGAAGTAACTAAGAGGATGGAGCTTATCTGCCTCTCAGCAGAGGTCCTCTCTGCTGGCTGCACCAAACCTCCTCCTCAATTCCCATCCGGCATCGGCCAGGGCTCCGGAGGAGAGAATGGCTGCCAGTACTCTACCAGGTCAGAACCGTCCTCCATGTCTGAAAACGGTAGTTCATCTACTCCTCTTTGCTTCCACAGCGCTCTCACCACCTTAAAATATGATTGTAAAAGTTTAATTGGGACTTCCAGGGCCTTGTTTTCCACAGAAACATGATTTACAAAGACTTATTGCTTCCTACATCCAATTGTAAATATCTTTCTTAACATTTTTTATAATCAGAGTTGCAAAGGAGTCGAGTGACAAGTTCTACTATTCGGTTTTTTCAGACTTTGAAGAAAGTTAATCTATCTTTAAATCATTTCCCCCAGGAGAACAATGAGCAGTGTTGAAAAATGCCAAACCTGATGTCTGGCTCCTTCCTGTGTTCTCCATCACACCTAGGTAAGTTCTGTAGCCCTGGGAATCCAGACACAAGATGAGAAACCCCGCCCCTGAGATCACCACAAGTTACTGATGGAAGGTGTGGCTGTCACCACCAGAACTGGAGAGCCACAGGAAGAGGCGGGTGTGTCTGACCCCAGAGCTCTGCAGTGGGTCCCAGGGTTCCAGGATCCCGCGCTCTGAGGAGGGTGCAGCCGCCTTGGTGGTGGCACCTCTGGGATATGAAGGAGGGCTCCGAGAGTGGTACTCGGGACTGGAGGGAACATGTTTGTAGCTGTGAGTATTTGTGGAGCTGACGATTCTGTTGCCTCCAGGAGGTCCCAGATAGACACAGTAATGAAGCGCAGATGGCCGAGAGCTGATACTGAGGCACAGGAACAGGAATGTCAGCTGAAGGTTCTCTCAGGTTGCCTGTGCCCTGCCAGCTCCCCTATGGGCAGAAACCAGTGGGGAGGACTAGCAGAGGAGTGCGATTTGTGGGTTCCCTCTCTCCACGTGACAAAGCAGAGTAAAAAGAGGAGAGTGATTTGGAATTGAAAGACACCAAGTTAAAACTCTCTCTCTCTCTCTCTCTCTCTCTCTCTCCCTCTCTTTCTCCTTGTGCTGAGCTTTTGCTCAGGAAACACAAGGAGACCAATTCCATGAAAACTAAACCCTGAGGGTTGGGGTGTAGGTCAGTGGTAGAATGCTTGCCTAGCATGTGTAAGGCCCTTAGTTCAATCCCCAGTACCACAAATATGAAGAAATAATTAAACAAATAAATGATTAAAGTTGATTGTAATAATGAAAAGTAGGCATGTGCTAGGAATTATACTTATTAAATGGTGAATGTTTATGATCCTGAAACATAATGATCTATGATAATTTCAGTGGTTTCTCATACTTGCAATAACACTTCCACTGTTCAGGACACAAAAAATGAACACATGAGCAACTTCATTAAGGATTGGGATTAATTTCTGAAATTGTAAGATTTTGCTCTTCTGTCTCAGATGAAGTTTAAACATTGAGCTCTTCTGCCATAGGTGCAGTCTGAGCACTGGGCCTTTCTGCCACGGGCCCAGTCTGCGCGCCTGGCCGCTCTGCCACGGGCGCACTCTGAGCGCGGGGCCGCTCTGCTACGGGCGCAGTCTGCGCGCCTGGCCGCTCTGCCACGGGCGCACTCTGAGCGCGGGGCCGCTCTGCTACGGGCGCACTCTGAGCGCGGGGCCGCTCTGCTACGGGCGCACTCTGAGCGCGGGGCCGCTCTGCTACGGGCGCAGTCTGAGCGCGGGGCCGCTCTGCTACGGGCGCAGTCTGAGCGCTGGGCAGTTCTGCCACGGGCCCAGTCTGAGCGCGGAGCTGTTCTGCCACGGGCGCACTCTGAGCGCGGGGCCGCTCTGCCATGGGCGCAGTCTGAGCGCTGGGCCCTTCTGCCATGGGCGCAGTCTGAGCGCCTGGCCGCTCTGCCACGGGCGCACTCTGAGCGCCTGGCCGTTCTGCCACGGGCGCACTCTGAGCGCCTGGCCGTTCTGCCACGGGCGCAGTCTGAGCGCCTGGCCGTTCTGCCACGGGCGCAGTCTGAGCGCCTGGCCGCTCTGCCACGGGCGCACTCTGAGCGCGGGGCCCTTCTGCCACGGGCGCACTCTGAGCGCGGGGCCGCTCTGCCACGGGCGCACTCTGAGCGCGGGGCCGCTCTGCCACGGGTGCAGTCTGAGCGCGGGGCCCTTCTGCCACGGGTGCAGTCTGAGCGCGGGGCCGCTCTGCCACGGGCGCACTCTGAGCGCGGGGCCGCTCTGCCACGGGTGCAGTCTGAGCGCGGGGCCCTTCTGCCACGGGCGCAGTCTGAGCGCGGGGCCGCTCTGCCACGGGTGCAGTCTGAGCGCGGGGCCCTTCTGCCACGGGTGCAGTCTGAGCGCGGGGCCGCTCTGCCACGGGCGCAGTCTGAGCGCGGAGCTGTTCTGCCACGGGCGCACTCGGAGCGCCGGGCCGTTCTGCCATAGGTGCAGTTTGAGCACTGGGTTCTTTCTTAACTGCTATTTTCGGATTCATTGAAAGCCAAAGGGCCAAACACAAAAATAAAAGCCCAAAAGGAATAAAAAAAAATAGTCCAGTGTTCTTTTTCGAGGGCATTGGTGGCACATGTGTCCCAAGAGGTGGACCACTATCAATACTACCTCCGTGGCCACTGCTCTGGCAATAGGGTGGCTCCCACTCAGATTCACAATGACAGTGTTGCTTGTTGTTGCAGACCCCTTTCATATTGCAGGTCTCTGGAGAGCAAGTTCTATTCCAACGTGAGGTAGAGACACACTTAGTCTGGATGCACACGTGTCCTGGACCACACTCTGTGCCATCTGTCACGGCACCAATATCTGGTATGGTCATCCCAAAATGGTAGTCAGTACTCCAGCAGGAGGCACCATCGGATTCAGTCCAATGCACTGTGGAATGATCTACTAAAAGGGGAAGTTCTGTCACGTTTTTGCACTGAACTCTCCCACAGAGGATATCTGCGTTACTACATCTTACATATTCAGTGTCATTCATGCCACAGTGACCAAAGCGGTCACCTTGACTGTTCATTTTCATGTAGCAACTCATGTTTGCATTCTTGGCATCTTTGCCAAAAATTTGCCGGCACTGCTCATCACGCTGGTTACATCTCCTTTCATAGCAGTAGCCATTGCCCAAGCAAGGGAACCCGTCTTGCATATGCACATCTTCCGGACACTCATGCGAAGATCCATTGCACCACTCTGGCAGATCACACTCATTGGCCTTTTCCCTACACAGTGTGCCCGATGGTATCAACTGGCAATCTTTGCAACAAAGCCCAAAAGCACAAGCAGCCCCAGATCTCATAGTGCAGTCTGCCAAACAACAAGGATCTTTTTCACATTCCATTTGGGACCCACAGTCACAGTGCTCATCTTGTTCAACCACACCATTCCCACAGCGCGCATTCATGAAGATGCCCAAAGGCCTAGGTGTATTGAGCATACAGGTCGTTACTAAACTGGTTTCCCAAAATATATCATAACTGCAGTTGCTGAATCTACTGGGTTCCTTTTGTATTTGAAACATTATGCATACTTCATGGCCACATGTACAATCCTTTTCATCGTGCACCATACCCAAAACATGACCTGTCTCATGTACCATAGTAATTGCAAATCTAAGCATTTCCTCTCCCAGGAGACCAATAACTCCACAATTAACATCATTATCACATACAGTTCCAATATAGGCATAGCCAAAATACTTATCAAAATCACCATTTGCAAAAAGCTCTGTAACATCACTTTCTATGCGAAAATTAAGGCCCTCAACTTTCCATCTACAGAAATTTTCCAGAAGTTCTATTATGTCACCCACTGCTATGGGGTTTCCTTCATTCCAGATCTCAAGTCCAATTATAGCCAATTCAGGACCCAGTGCCCTTAAAAGGGAATTTCCTATATTGGCAATGATAAATACTTCTTCCAACACATTTGAGACATTCCTTCCCTTGTAACGGAATCGTTCATAGTCTATCACCAATGCCATTTCAATAAATAATCTGTGAGTCCACCAGCCCAGATAGCTACCTTGCATCAGAATGAAATTATTACTCTTTCGAAGCTTCAATTGGCGTATTATTTCCTCTTCTGTTAATGCACATCTCCTGTGTGGCAACTGTGTGTCCTCATTGTCCATCTTATGAACCAGATGTTCAAATGTGGTAGAATTCTTTCTGGGTTTGATTTCATAGGCAATGTCCTTTACGTGTAGCACTCCTTGAAAACCCCCAAAGCATGTGCTAAGAGAAACCAGGGATTCTGGGTCCCCTTCCACATACCCATGGTAGTAGCAGTTTGTTTGGACAAAGGGGTGGTCCTCCAGCAGAGCACCCTGGTCTGTGTAGGTGAACACAGAGAGGTCTCTGGACACCAAAAACTTCATGGCTTTCATGTGGATAATGTGTCTCTGGCCCCCAAAGTTCAGGCTGTAGGAGAGCCATCCTGGAGCCCTCATGCCTCTACTAGTGCCAGTTACCCTTAAGGGTATCCCCACTTCTGGGGGGCTGTGGTATTGAGAATGCCCAACCTGGGGCCATCCTGAAAGGCAGAGCCAGGCCTCCAGCCAGAGCCGCAGAAGAGTGATCTTCACAGGCACCAGGACATCTCCCATAGCCATCCCAGTTATGACTGAAGGTGAAGAAGGATTGGCAGGAGGCACTGCAGGTCTGTCCCCTCCCTTTGACTTAGTTGTATGCAGCATTGACCTTTAAGGTTATGTCTTCTGGCCAAGTAAATCCATCAGAGCAGCAGAACTAAAAGAAAAAATAAAAAGAAGGGAAGAAATAGGGGTGGCTAAATTATGAGACCACCAGGCTAAAGGAGAAGAGCAGGATGTTATGGTTATATATAGAATGTCCCCTGATGTATTAATGTTTATGTATTAATGTTCAGAATTTATATAATAAATCATAAGGGTTGTAATCTTATCAGTAGATAAATCCATTGTAATGGATTTACTGGGTGGTAACCTAGGTGGGTGGGGTGTGGCTGGAGGAGGTTGGTCCCTGGGGGTGTGGCCTTGGGGACTGTGCTTAAGTCTTTGAATCCCCTTGCTAACTCTCTCAGTATCCATGATGTGAGAGCATAGGACTTGCTCTCTCCTTCTCTCTGCTTCCCACTGCCATTCCCTGAGCTCTTCAGACCCAGCTTGACATGAACTGAACCTCTGAAATCTCCAGAACTGTAAGCAAATAAATCTTCCTGCCTCTAAGTTGTGTGGTCAGTTGTTTTTGGATTCTAACAGTGAGAATGCTGAATGAAAGACAGGTTCTGGATCAAAAGGATTAGCATTAGGCTCAAGGCATGATTCTATACTGTGCACTGAATTTGCTCTTAATTTTGGTGAGGCAGTCACACTGTGGAGGTGCAAGAGAGTGATAGTTGGACACAGGTTGATAATTGCAGAACCTAGATGAAGGACACATGGGTTCATTATGCCATTCTCTAAATATATATACATGTATGTGAGAATACCAATGCCAATTTCAATATCCTGTATGGGGAAGGGGAGGAATGGGGAGAGAGCTGGGGAAAGCCCACCAAGTGCTGTGTGCATGTATGTCACTATCACTATGAACATTATGATGTGAGACTTTAATGCACCAATAAAAGTATAAAAAAAGTTTAAAAAGATGGAATTCTAATTACCCTGATTTAATCATTGCACAGTGTATACCTATATTAAATATCACACTATACCCTATAAATATGTACAATTGAAATGAAATTTTGAATAAAAATAAAACTCTTCAAAAAATGAATACATGTACACATGTGAACATTTCCACAATATATATATATATTTTGGTACTGGGGATAGAACCCAAGGGCTTTCTACCTCTGAGCTACACCCCCACCCTATTTTTTATTCTTTATTTTGAAACATGGTCTCACTAAGTTGCAGAGGGCCTCACTAAGTAACTGAGGCTGGCCATGAAATCGGATCCTCTTGTCTCAGCCTCCCAAGTATTGGGATTACAAGTGTGTGCCACCACGCCCGGCTCCACAATAAATATTTAAAACAAAAAATTTTGTGACATTAAATCACACATAGATCCCAATATAATATTACTGGGAGACTTCAACATACCTTTCATACCACTAGAACAATCTTTAAGACAAAAGGTCAATAAAGATGCCTCAGACCTAAGGAACACCATAAACCAAATGGACCTAGTAGACACATACAGAATATTCCACCCAACTACAGCTGAATTCACATTTTTTTCAGCTGCTCATAGAACTTTCTCTAAAATAGACCATGTCCTAGGCCACAAAGTTAGTACTAGCAAGTTCAAAAAATGTGACATAATCCCCTGCATCTTTTCAGACCATAATGGAATGAAACTAGAAATCAACTATAAGAAGACCCAGAAAAACCTCATAAACATGTGGAGAATGAACACCACACTGCTGAATGAGGAATGGGTCAGAGAAGAAATAAGGGGAGAAATTAAGAAATTCCTAGAAACAAATGAAAACAGAGATACAACATATCAAAATCTCTGGGACACCCTGAAGGCAGTATTAAGAGGAAAATTCATAGGACTGAGTGCCCACATAAGAAGAACAGAAAGTCACCAAATAAATAACCTAATGACACACCTCAAAGTCCTTGAAAAACAGGAACAGTCTAACCCCAAAGCCAGTAGAAGACAGGAAATTATTAAAATAAGAGCAAAAATCAATGAAGTAGAGAATAAATAAACAACACAAAAATCAACAAAACCAAAAGCTGGTTCCTTGAAAAAATAAACAATATAGGTAAACCACTAGCCAACCTAACCAAAAGAAAGAGAGAATCAACCCAAATTACTAAAATAAGAGATGAAAAAGGTGATATTACCATCGACAGCAGGGAAATCCAGAGGATTATCAGAAACTTCTTTGAAAAACTATACTCCAACAAAATGGAAAACCTGGAAGAAATTGACAAATTCCTAGACATGTACAACCTTCCTAAGTTGAATCAAGAAGATGTAGAAAATTTAAATCGACCAATAGTAATCAAAGAGATTGAAGCAGCAATAAAGAGCCTACCATCAAAGAAAAGCCCAGGTCCAGATGGTTTCCCGGTTGAATTTTATAAAACCTTTATAGAAGAACTAATCCCAATACTCCTCAATCTATTCCATGAAATAGAAAGAAATTGGACTCTCCCAAATACATTCTATGAAGCCAACATCGCATTAATACCAAAACCAAATAAAGACAGCTCAAGAAAAGAAAACTACAGACCTATATCGTTGATGAACTTAGACGCAAAACTTCTAAACAAAATTCTAGCAACGCGCATTCAAAACCACATCACAAAAATCATACATCATGACCAAGTCGGGTTCATCCCAGGGATGCAAGGCTGATTCAACATATGAAAAACAATCCATGTAATCCACCACATAAACAGAACTGAAGACAAAAATCACATGATCATTTCAATAGACACTGAAAAAGCATTTGACAAAATCTAACACCCATTCATGATAAGAACACTGCAGAGAATCTCAATAAAAGGAATATACCTCAACATCATAAAGGCAATATACCATAGGCCCACAGCCAACATCATACTGAATGGTGAAAAACTTCAAGAGTTCCCCTTAAAAACAGGAACAAGACAAGGATGTCCGCTGTCACCACTCCTTTTCAATATAGTACTTGAGACTCTAGCCAGAGCAATAAGGCAAGAGAAGGAAATAAAAGAAGTACAAATAGGAAAAAAGAAACTGGAACTATCTCTATTTGCAGATGACATGATATTATACTTAGAAGATCCAACAAACTCAACTAAAAGGCTCATGGAACTAAACAACAAATTCAGCAAAGTGTCTGGATATAAAATCAATCTTAAAAAATCAGAAGCTTTTCTGTATGCCAACCATAAATCCACTGAAAAAGAAATCCAGAAGACATTTCCACTCATGATATCCCCCAAAACAATAAAATACTTGGGAATAAACCTAGCCAAGGAGGTAAAAGACCTCTACAAGGAAAATTATAAAACATTGAAAAAAGAAATTGAAGAAGATCTTAGAAGATGGAAAGATCTCCCATGCTCTTGGGTAGGCAGAATAAATATCATCAAAATGGCCATTCTTCCAAAAGTGCTCTACAGATTCAATGCAATACCCATTAAATTACCAAAGTCATTCTTCACTAACATAGAAAAATCTGTCCTTAAATTCATTTGGAACAATGAAAAAACCAGAATAGACAAAGTAGTTCTCAGCAACAAGAACCATGCAGGAGGCATCACAATACCTGACTTCAAACTATACTACAAAGCCATAGTAATAAAACACCATGGTATTGGCACAAGACACACAGACCAATGGAGCAGAATAGAAGACTCCGAAACAAATCCACACACCTACAGCCAACCGATTTTTGACAAAGGGGCTAAAAACATCCACTGGAAAAAAGATAGTCTCTTCAACAAATGGTGCTGGCAAAACTGGCTAACCATATGCAGAAAAATAGAAATAAACACCACTTTCTTACCTTGTACAAGAGTCAATTCAAGATGGATCAAAGACCTAGAAATCAGACCAGAGACCTTGCAGCTACTCGAAGAGGGCATAGGTTCAACACTTCAACACATAGGCACAGGTAAAGACTTCCTCAACAAGACCCCAAAGGGACAGGAAACTAAAATGAGGATCAATATGTGGGATTGCACTAAACTGAAGAGCTTTTGTGCAGCAAAGGAAACAATCAAGAACCTCAACAGAGAGCCCACAGAATGGGAGAAGATTTTTGCCAGCTACTCTTCTGATAGAGGACTAATATCTAGAATATACAGAGAACTTTAAAAATCATCACTAAAAAACAAATAATCCAATCAAAAATGGGCAAGTGAACAAAATAGACACTTCACAGAAGAAGAAATACAAATGGCCAATACATGTATGAAAAAATGTTCAACATCATTAGCAATCAGAGAGATGCAAATCAAAACTACCCTGAGATTTCACCTAACCCCAATTAGAATGGCAATCATTAAAAATACAAACAACAACAAATGCTGGCGAGGATGTGGAGAAGTAGGTATTCTAAAACACTGTTGGTGGGATTGCAAATTAGTGCAACCACTTTGGAAAACAGTGTGGAGGATCCTCAGAAGAATGAGAATGAACCTACCGTATGACCCAGCAATACCACTTCTAGGCATCTACCCAAAAGAACTGAAACCAAACTACCGGATTAATGCATATGTATCTATGTTTATAGCAGCACAATTCACAATTGTCAAACTTTGGAACCAGCCAAGGTGTCCATCAACAGATGAATGGATTACAAGACTATGGGATATGTACCCAATGGAATTTTACGCAGCCATAAAGAAGAACAAAATTACATCATTTGCAGGGAAATAGAAGGAACTGGAAAACATGCTGAGTGAGATTAGTCAGTCACAAAGAGTGAAAAGTCGGATGTTCTCCCTAATATGTGGAAGCTAGGGAGAATGGGACTTAGAAGGGACTCCAGACAAAGAAGGAGAAAACTTTAGTCGAGCAAAGAAGGTAACCTAACTGAGGGAGATAGGAGGGGGGAAGAGGGAAATACACTAATGCACATGATGTGTATGCACAAACTTATCAGAGTCAATCATGGAAAGGAGGGAAGGGGGAGGGAATGGGGTGGGATTTGAGGGAGGGCTAAATGAGCAATGCGTGCATGCATGCTTCTGATACCCTGACACTTATCAAAATGTATAACTACAGTGCATCAATAAATGAAATAAAAAAATAAGAAAATAAAACAAGAGTCTTAATAACAAGATGAGCAAATATCTTGGGAATATGATATGAGGGAATATGAGGGAATCTTTTTTTATTTTTTATTTTTTTGGCGGTACTGGGGATCCTGGCCTTATTTTTTTTTTTTTATCCTTTATTTTGAAACCGGGTCTCACGAAGTTGCGGAGGGCCTCACTAAGTAGCTGAGGCTGGCCGCGAACCCAGATCCTCCGGTCTCCGCCTCCCAAGTACTGGGATTACAGGCATGTGCCACCACGCCCGGCTGATGAGGGAATCTTGATTTATACATATCAACTGGGACAAATATCCGTAGTTATTGATTTTAATTTCATATGATAAATTATTTAGTCACATTGCTCAGGAGAGATATGTAAAAAATACATACGTGAATTTTTTCCATGGTCCTTAATATGTACTTCCATGCAACAAATCATTATTGTCCTGTTTTCCTCCAATCCTGTCAAATTGCAAACTGTCAAAGCATCAATTATCCTCCAGAAGTATTATAATCTACTATAATGGATACCCTCTTTCATTAAAATAAGCCATAGTGAGAGCTGGGCATGGTGGTGCACGCCTGTAATCCCAGTACTTGGGAGGCTGAGAAAGGAGGATCGCAGGTTTGAGGACAGCCTCAACAACTTAGTGAGACCCTGTTTCAAAATAAAAAATAAAATGAGCTGGGGATGTAACTCAGAGGTAGAATGCCCCTGGGTTTAATTCCCAGTATCACACAAAAAAAAGAACAAAACACAAAATTAAGCAATAGTGTCATTGAAAAGGGAGTACCTTGTGTTGATAGATGTTATTTAGTGGTATTTATATTTGATTATACTCATAAGAAAAAGAACATTTTTAAAGCCTCTGGCCATATAAAATGCAAAGGAAATCAAACTAGCTGGGATAGTCACAGTTAGAGATGGGAGAATACTAAAAGCAAAAACAAGTGCCCTAAGAAATGAAAAGGACATCAATGAACTCTGAGAGGATGGAGGGAAGTCTTGCGGATGGTAACCTAGTGAGGCAATGACGTCCACACCTCTGGCATTGTATGATGCAAGGTAACTCTTTCCCAAGAGTGACCTTCAGATGGACTTATCTCAGAAATAAAAATATACATATAGATTGCATATACAAACACAAATACAAAAATATTTTGATAATAAAAATATACTATCATAAAGAGTGAACATGAGAAATCTGGTAATAGCATACTGCCTGCTTACAACATTGTTGCTTTGTTATGGATTGAAATGTATATTGGGTACTAGGGATTGAACCCAGGAACATTCTAACTCTGAGCTACACCCCCAGCCTGTATGTATGTATGTATGTATGTATGTAGGTAGGTAGGTATTTAGTTTTGGCACTGGGGATTGAACCCAGGGGCATTCTACCTCTGAACTACACCCCCAGCCCTATTAGAAAATTTTAATTTTTAAACAGGGTCTCACTAAATTGCTGAGGCTGGCCTCGAACCTGAGATCCTCCTGTCTCCGCCTCCCAGGTACTGGGATTACAGGCATGCACCACTGCCCCTGGGTTATTTTTTTAATTTTGAAACAGGGTCTCATTAAGTTATGTAGGCTGGCCTCAAACCTAGGTCATTCTGTATTGGGATTACTTGGGACTGTGCCACATGCCTGCTTCAAGTAAAATATTAATGAGTCTGCATGATATGCAGATACTATGCTGCACACTTGGGAAATTTAAAAAGATGATACAGACCTAAGTAAATTAATGATCTAGAGCCTAAATTTACAATGTTTGCAGCGAAGTTATACTTTGAGAATCTGGAAAATTGCCCCAAAATTTTGACCTAGTGAGAGTATCCAGTTTTCATGAGATCATTAAAGTAATGAGATCAAGAATTACACTGGTTGGGCAGGGCGTGGTGGCGCACACTTGTAATCCCAGTACTTGGGAGGCGGAGACCGGAGGATCCGGGTTAGCGGCCAGCCTCAGCTACTTAGTGAGGCCCTCCGCAACTTCGTGAGACCCGGTTTCAAAATAAAGTATAAAAAATAGGGCCGGGGGTGTAGCTCGGAGGTAAAACGCCCCTGGGTTCAATCCCCGGTACCGCAAAAAAAAAAAAAAAAAAAAAGAATTACACTGGTTGGAGGAACAACAGAGTATGTGACTCAGTTATGAGGGAGCTCAGACACACTGACCAAACACTGCCCACAGTAGGTAATCCAAAAAGGCAAGTTTTCACATTCAGCACCTGTGGCCTCCTGGACCCAGGACCAATTCTCAATTTTTCTTTTATCCTGATTCTAAGTTCTTTGAACTCTTCTCCCTGAAATCATTTTCCTGTCACTGTTGCAACTCATCTTCAACAATCTTTAGCTATTGACCTATAGCCATATTTCTGATTCATACTATCACTTTCAACCGTCCTAATTCTTACATATTAAATAATTAACCACAACTATTATTCTTAATTAAAGCTTACCCATCAAATTCATAGAAGATTCACAAAACTCTTTTTTCCATTTTTTTCTACTTTTTAAGTTCCCATCATTGACCTGTCATCCCTGTAGTCAGATTCTAGACTCCATCAGCTCAACCACTATTGACCAAAATGTTCAACCCAACTTAGATGAATGCTTTTGCCGTCTTTCACCACTCCTACATCACACTGCCAACACTGCTGGGAACAGAAATTACAGAGTTTATTTAGGGCAATGCTTCAGAGAAGAGACGCACAAAGTTAGGATAGATAGCCTGACAGCTCAGCCTACCAAAGTCATGAACAGATATTGATTTCAAATACTTCCATGTCTTTAATAATGTATGCCTTGTTGTCTACATTGCTTCCCAGCTTTCTGATTTTCCCCCCTAAATTTCCTCATCAATACATAGGACTCTAAGCTGAAAGTCAACATTATCTTTGTTTTTGCAAGTTGTTATGGTCACTGAATTTTCATTCTTCACTTAATGCTACTTTGAGGACTGGATTTTTTATTTTTATTTTTTGTCTTTCCTTTGTCCTTGAAAATGGGTGGCAGGGGATTTGCTTCAGGATGAACATTATTCTCATCATTGAAGTGGCAGAAGTACCTTAATTGCTTGGGTAAAGTAAGCAGGTTCAATGAAGAGGAGGCTTACTTTCTAAATACCCACGGAAGAAAGCGAGATCACTCAAAGAAACTCTTAGCCGGGCATGGTGGTGCACGCTTGTAATCCCAGTACTTTGGGAGGCAGAGACCGGAGGATCCGGGTTTGTAGCCAGCCTCAGCTCTCTCTCTCTCTCTACTTAGTGAGGCCCTCCGCAATTTCATGAGACCCGGTTTCAAAATAAAGTATAAAAAATAGGGCTGGGGGTATAGCGCGGAGGTAGAACGCCCTTGGGTTCAATCCCCAGTACCGCAAAAAAAAAAAAAAAAAAGAAAGAAACTCTTGAGGACAACTTCTCCAAATTGTAAGTAAAATTCTGATCTGCTGCTTGGCTGTCCATGTCTGTCCTGATATATATTGGGTAATTACCATGGAGTGTAGATTTTTGTTGTGATGGAAAAGAATGATTATTTATGTGGCACTATTGAGGGGTAGGTGGTAATTAAGCTAATAAATTTCTGAAAATAAAGAAATCTTTCAGAACTTGTTCCTAAGACCTCATCTTGCAAGCAGGTAATAGGAAAAAAACCTTAAAAGATTATTTGAGCAGGGCATGGTGGCACATACCTGTAATCCCAGTACTTGGAGGCTGAGACAGGAGGATTGCAGGTTCACGGCCACCCTCAGCAACTTAATGAAACCTTCTGCAATTTAGTGAGAAACTATTTCAAAATAAAAAATAAAACAGGGTTGGGGGTGTAGCTCAGAGGTAGAATGCCCCTGGGTTCAATCCCCAGCACCACACAAACAAACAAACAAATAAACAAAAACAAAAGCAAACAAAAAAGATTGAGCCAGAGCATTTTCACTTGTTTTATTTATTTATTTATTTATTTTTGTGGTACTAGGGTTGGAACTCAGGGGTGTTCTACCTCCAGGCTATACCCCAACCCTATTTTATTTTGAAACAGGGTCTCACTAAGTTGCTGAAGTCCTTGCTAAATTGCTGAGGCTGCCTTTGAACCTGCGATCCTTCTGTCAGCCTTCCAAGTACTGGGATTATAGGCATGTACCACCTCGCCTGGCTTCATTACATTATTATTATTATTATTATCATTATTATTATTATTCGTGGTACTGGGGATTGAACCCAGGGGCATTCTACCTCCAAGCTACACCCCAAGTCCTATTTTTTATTCTTTATTTTGAAACAGGGCCTAAGTTGTGGAGGTCCTCACTAAGTAGCTGAGGCTGGCTGCGAACTCGGATCCTCCTGTCTCAGCCTCCCAAGTACTGGGATTACAAGTGTGCACCACCATGCCCGACTATTACATTATTTTAGAGACTGACTCCAGAGGCCACAGTACTTGAGAGAATATAATGTTTTTATTTATAAACTGGAATAATGCCAGAATACTACAGAGTCCTCAAAGTTGTCTCTCATAGACCATCTTTTATAAATTCTGTCTTCTTCCCCTGGCAGCTCCATCAAATTCATCAGTCTGTGTTGCCTAATTACCACCTACCCCTAATTCCTATTTATACTTGAGTTTGGTGTTTTTCTTTTTATTTTAGTGTGTGTGTGTGTGTGTGTGTGTGTGTGTGTGTGTGTGTATGTGTGTGGTACTGGGGATTGAACCCAGGGGCATTCTACCTCCAAGCTACACCCCAGCCCTATTTTTTATTCTTTATTTTTGAAACAGGGTCTCACTAAATTGCGTAGGGCCTCACTAAGTGGCTGAGGCTGGCCACAAACCTGCGATCCTCCTGTCTCAGTCTCCCAAGTACTGGGATTACAAGCATGTGCTACCACACCTGACTTGAGTTCAGTGTTTTTCAAACTATGAGCAACAATACGTTAAAAACAGTTTTAGAGGCTCCCAACCAAATAAACAGATCAGAGTAGGAAATAGTAAAGTGCATAATCCTCTTGGAGATTTGAACAATTTGCTAAGACTCATGTTGCATGGTTGTGTCTATTCATGTACTAATTATTTGAGCTTCTCTCCTTATAGCTAATCTCTTGAATGGCTACTTACCATAGACAACGTGATGTTTCCCACAGTCCTTTCTAGATGGAACCCTCTTCATCACTCATCTGTTGAGACCTCCCATGACACAGAGGAATATAGAGCTCCTCTTCAATTGTCTCCCATTTGATTAAGTTCTATATTGAACTGCCTAGCAACAGGTCTCAGTCAACAGAACATGAGAACTGAACTGACTAAGATTCCTCCCCACTCTGGCTCCATCATCTCAACAAAACTTAATTTCTATTTACTCCTCAATATGAACGAATCTGTCTTCCTCACCCTCGTTCACTGTTTAATATGAATAAATCTTACCTCCTTACTCCCATTCTGCATGTTCTTCATGTACACTATGACCCTTTCCTTCTGAGCTTTTTGCTCATATTGCTACCCTGGTCTCAGTTTATTTCCTCAATATCAAACCATATTTTAGAATACTTGAAAGACTTCATGTTCCAGAAAAAGTTTAACACCATTTAAAACATTCTCTAAGCAATCTAGACATCAATTATCTGTATCTTTCTTTCAAGACCAATGAATGACTCAGAGACATTGCATTTCTGCACATAGTACATTTTATCTATTATGGAAAACAGTTATCTGTAGGAAAAGGCAAAGACAGAATTTAGAAGAAGAGAGAGAGACGGATTAAAAAAATAGTATGGGAATACATTTCATAGGTAAATTGAAAAGTTGGTAGTTTAAAAAATTCTCATCTTGCCAGAAGTAGTGGCTCACGCCTGAAATCCCAGTACCTGGGAGGCTGAGACAGGAAAATCACAGATTTGAGGCCAGTGTGCGGTCACTTGGACCCTGTTTCAAAATAAAAAATAAGACTGGGGGTGTAGCCCAGGGGGAGAACCTCTCTCCCCAGGGTTCCATTCCCACTACCCCCACACACACACTGCCCATCTAGAAAGATGGCATTTAGCTGGTTGGCTGGGTAAGCCCTGAAAACAAATCCACTCACATATTGTCCTTGAAAGTCAAGTGTAGGACAGGGAGGAGGTTGGTAATATTTGCAAGTTTGATATCTTTCAGTGTCTTTCCATTGTCCCACATACCTTAGTAAGTCCAGTTCTGCATCATTTCCCCCACCAGAATTTCCTGCTTTTTTCTCGTGTGTGTGTGTGTGTGTGTGTGTGTGTGTGTGTGTGTTACTGGGGACTGAACTCAGGGGCATTCAGCCTCTGAGCTACACCCCCAACCCTATTCCCTATTTCATTTATTTATTTTCGGTACTAGGGATTGAACCCAGGGGCATTCTACCTCTGAGCTACACCCCCAGCCCTATTTTTTATTCTTTATTTTGAAACAGGGTCTCACTAAGTTGCGGAGGGCCTCACTAAGTAGCTGAGGCTGGCTGAGAACCTGTGATCCTCCTGTCTCAGCCTCCCAAGTACTGGGATTACAAGCATGCACCACTACACCTGGCTTCCCTATTTTATTTGTTTATTTGTTTATTTATTTATTTATTTATTTATTTATTGTGGTACTGGGCATTGAACCCAGGGGCATTCTACCTCCAAGCTACACCCCCAGCCCTATTTTTTATTCTTTATATTTAAACAGGGTCTCACTAAGTTGCAGAGGGCCTCACTAAGTAGCTGAGGCTGGCCATGAACCTGCAATCCTCCTGTCTCAGCCTTCCAAGTACTGGGATTACAAGCGTGTGCCCCCACACCTGGCTTATTTTTTATTTTGAAACAGGGTCTCAGTAAGTTGCAGAGGGCCTTGTTAAGTTGCTGAGGTTGGCCATGAACCAGGATCCTTCTGTCTCAGCCTCCCAAGCACTAGGATTTCAGACATGCACCACCATGTCTGGCTTATCACTAATTCTTAAGGGACTAAACTTGATTTGGTGGTTTTAACTTCTGTATGATTTGCTATGGCTGTCATAACAAAGTTAAACAAAACAAGTGACTTAAAAAAACACAGACGTTTACTGGATGACAGTTTTAGAGGCTAGAAGTCCAACATCGTGTTGTCCTCAGGCTTATATTTCCATATTCCAGGATTTTCTCCTAGCTTCTGGTAGTTCTTTGGGCTATGTAATTATGATCTTCATTTGTTGTTCTCCCCGTATCCAAAATTTCCTCCTTTAACAGGGACACCTACTCACATCAGAAAATACAGATACATCAAAAACTGTCATAAGAATGGCCGGGCGTGGTGGCGCATGCTTGTAATCCCAGTACTTTGGAAGGCAGAGACCAGAGGATCCGGGTTTGCGGCCAGCCTCAGCTCTCTCTCTGTCTCTCTGTCTCTCTGTCTCTCTGTCTCTCTGTCTCTCTCTGTCTCTCTCTCTCTACTTAGTGAGGCCCTCCACAACTTTGTGAGACCCGGTTTCAAAATAAAGTATAAAAAATAGGGCCAGGGGTGTAGCGCGGAGGTAGAACGCCCCTGGGTTCAATCC
>PVJS01030435.1:0-24093 GCA_004027185.1 Glis glis | reverse complement strand
CCGGGGATTGAACGCAGGGGCGTTCTACCTCCGCGCTACGTCCCCGGTCCTATTTTTTTTATGCTTTATTTTTGAAACCGGGTCTCACGAAGTTGCGGAGGGCCTCGCTAGGTAGAGAGAGAGAGACAGAGAGAGAGAGAGAGAGAGAGAGAAGAGAGGAGAGAGAGAGAGAGAGAGAGAGAGAGAGAAGAGAGGAGAGAGAGAGATCGATCAATCGGTCGATCGCGCGCGCATGCGCGCTGAGGCTGGACGCGAACCTGGATCCTCCGGTCTCTGCCTCCCAAAGTACTGGGATTACAAGCGTGCGCCACCACGCCCGGCTGATATTCTTCCTTCTAATAGTTTATTATACAGGGTAACTTTTTCCCACCCCCAGATAACCAAATCTTCACAGGTTAGTGTCAGTCCAAGAGGGAGAGGTGAGGCCGCCCACTGAGCCTAACCCTGAGTTCAGATATATCTGGATGTAGTATATTGATAATGAACTGGAGGTGATATGATGACAGTTATGTGTACGATGCAATCTATGCCTCATGCTACAAATTTTACTATAAATCTTTTGGCCGTAATAAATGTTTATATTCTTATCTGTACTGCCAAGATAAAGTACACAACATATGAAATTACATATATGAAATTATTCTGTGTTTAATTTTTAGTTTTTGCAGTACCGGGGATTTGAACCCAGTAGCCTTTTACCTCCAAGCTACACCCCTGGCCCTATTTTTTATACTTTATTTTGAAACCGGGTCTCACGAAGTTGTGGAGGGCCTCACCAAGTAGCTGAGGCTGGCCGCGAACCCAGATCCTCTGGTCTCCACCTCCCAAATACTGGGATTACAAGCGTGCACCACCATGCCCGGCTTATTCTGTGTTTAAGATATACTATATATAGTGCCCCTTATGTGTAGAATACATTTGTATTCCATATTTTCTCTTAAATTATATATCTAAAATTTAATTGTAACTCTGAGCCACATAAAATCATCTAAAAGAAAGATTTGAAATTAACCCATGTTCATTCACTATAAGCTGCTGTGTGAATTCAAACTGAGTTTGTGTAGAAGAAAGTCATTGTGCCCATAGCAGTACCATTGTGTCAGGGGTAGACCAAACCCAGTGATGACTGGGACTCAGCCCAGGTAGTGGGGATGGGAGGAGTGAGAATAGCAGTGTGTATCCATTGGTGTAGAGCCTGTGAGGTCACGTGCATGTTCTGTCATGACCCTGATGGGCACTGTGCACACCTGGCTATGGACAAGGTTCTGACTGCCCTGCACAGTAGCTTTGGGGCTATGTGTGGAAGGGAGGCTCAAGTGAGTAACACATCACACTTGAGAGACGGAGGGGTGGGTCATGGGTGCCCTAGGATCCATATGAGACTCCCCAATGAGATAATCAGGAAACTGAGGCAGTGGAGAGGTAGGGATTGGCCAGGGTTCACACATGAGCAGAGTCCAGAGTGGAATGGAGGGCTCCAGTCTCCTGGACCAGTGCACTGACTGTAAAATCTATGGATCCTCTTCATAAATAACAGAATCATTTGATAAAAACAGCCCTTTTCAACATTGTTGAATTCTACCTGTTTTCTATTACCAAAAGTGCCCTCCGACTCAAATGAGTGAGGAAAAGACAGGATCTGGAAGAGGCAATTATAAAAAAAAAATGCAGTTGCATGGGTAAACTGAAAAACTAATACAAACACCACGATTTTGTAAGGTATTTGGTGGCGTATTAATTATAATGATTTGGAGATGAAGACAGGTGTGATGTGGAGAGTCAAGGATGTGAAATCAGAACAGGGTTCAAGGCTATGTGCTATGATTTGGGTTGTCTTTTAATGACCTGAATGTTGATTTCTCTATCCATATTACAGGGATAACTAAATATGGAATAAATCATATGAGACAATACATATGAAATAATTTGTCCATGGTAAACACTGTGTAAGTGTTTATAGAGGAGCTCTTGGCTACTTGCAAAAAGAGAACAGATAGAGGTGGTGCCAAATTGCTATGTGTAGATTTGTCCTGTGCACATGTTCACTCTGAAGAGATCTCAGTTGAATCAGATGTTTCAAAAAATAAATAGTTTGTAAAGTGATATCGAGATAGTTTTCTGATAAGAGATTATCTAATTTCTAAAATGTCAGATCTCTTCCTAGGCTGTAATTCTCATACTGGGAGTATCTCACTGTGTCAAGAAGAATTAAATGAGTCACTGTTATTTGTAAACCTTTCGTTGTGATAGCACAAAATAATATGTGAAAAAGCATGATTATATGGTTATCACTCTGCTTAATAGGGTTTGCAGCCTCTATGTACACATAACAGCTGCTGGAGCAAGCCCTCAATTAATTTTACATAACAGGAGCAATTTTATACAATTACTTGAAAATTTTTGGCCATGTTCCATTTCTCTGACATAAACATATGGGCCAAAATCACAAGAAATGATTAATCCAATGGGATCTTTCCTAATAATAGTGGTATTGATTACATCTTTCAGCTTCTGTACAATCTCTTTTGATATTTAAAAGTTGTTTTCATATGGATTTTTTTCTATTAGTTATTATTCGAGTTAACATTGAGTGTTTACTGAATTCTATGCTCTCTACTATTTTAAATGAATTACCTTCCTTCATCCTCAGACTATCTTAAGAACAAGTTTCAATTTTTTCAAGAGGAAGCACGCTTAACAAGGTTAAGTAATCTGACCAAAGTTACAGAGACCAATGATCAGAATAAGCAGGACTCAAATCCAGGTTGGCTGTTGTCTGAAGTAATGTTCTTCAGCACAATGCCTCTGGTTTATTTTTGTCACTCTTCAAACTATCTGTAAAGCTAAATTCTGTAAAAGGTTTGTATTTCTAAGTATAATTATAAATTACATCAAAATGCATGTGTTTATTAGTGGCGGTAATTAGTAACATCATTTAGACACCGTCAGCTATTTTTTTAATCTAATTATCCACTTAGATATTCAGTCCACAAGCATTCATTAAGCACCTACTATATTCAAACCTCTGCTTGAGTTGACATATTTAGTCACTCCTCCTGCCAAGAAAGGCAGACGTGTGTTCCCTAGTCAGGAAGTTTGCTTCTTTGTAATCATTTTATCTCAGGATGTACTTCCTTCCCATTTAGGAAGAGAATAATTAGAGTTGAGTCCAGATTCTATATATAGCTCATATCTAAGAGCCTTTTAATTGCACTTCTCTCTTTTATTTTCTTTTTCACTTTCATTATAAATGTCATATCATGGCATCTATCATATCACATTGTAATTTCTATTTAGCCATTTTCCCTTTGAGTTAATCTATGAACACTTTGAGGAGAGAAATAATATCTTATTTACCATGTTTTCAGTACCTAGATTATAATCATGTGCTAAATGAACTATATTGTCTGAGTGAATGAATAAATGATGTAGAATCAATACCTGAGAAAATTCTAAAAAGACAAATTTTTTCTCTTTTTTTTTCTTTTTTACTGTATTGACTTGGTATCAGTACCAACTAGCTCAGCTGGAAATGACAGAAATGGCTTGAGATATGCTTAAGCTGTCATGTGAGTTAAGTCCTTTAGAGGCGTCCACCTGTCATATGCCAGGCTCTCTGCATAAATTGCACAATGACAAAGTATGGCTTAAGTGATAGGATTTATTAGGAATTTTTAATATTCAAGGGTCAGCAAGAAGAGAAGGCCTGGTGATACTGAACTTTGATATCATTTCCCAAGGAGGAGAGATAGAACACCTACTCTTCCTCTGTGTCCACCCAGCCCCAGTCAGCCTCACCATAGGAAGCTAATGAGGATAAGGAGACCCATACTGTTTGGTGGCTGAACCCTGGCTTGTGCATTTCCCTAATAGAGTCTTCTCCTTTTTTTTTTCTTTTTCCTTTTCTTTTTTGAAACAGGGTCTCACTAATTTGCTAAGAGCATTGCTAAGTTGCTGAGGCTGGCCTCAAACCTGCAATCCTTCGGTTGCAGCCTCCCAAGTATTGGGATTACAAGTGTGCACCAACATGCTCAGCTAGAACCTACCCATTAACTCATAGTTGCTAAGGTACCTAACAAGATGACAACACACCAACCTTTCAAGATGTAAGAAAAATATTATGGCTCATGTCACTGAAAAAAACATATATACATATTAGGGACTTTATGTAAAGAGTTAGAGGACTGTCTTAGTTTTCCATTGGTGCCAATAATAAATTATTACACACTCCATGGCTTAAACCAGCACTCATTTATTATCTTACATTTCTTTTTTTGTGTGTGTGGTATTGGGGATGGAACCCAGGGGAATTCTACCTCTGAACTCCACCCCCAGTCCTATTTTTTATTCTTTATTTTGAAACTGGGTTTCACTAAGTTGCAGAGGGCCTCACTAAGTAGCTGAGGCTGGCATCGAACCCAGATCCTCCGGTCTCCGCCTCCCAAGTACTGGGATTTCAAGCGTGCACCACCATGCCCGGCTATTATTTTACATTTCTTGAGGTCCAAAGTGCTAAATGGGTCTCACTGGACTAAAATCAACGTGTAGTCAGGGCTTGTGTCTTTCTTGGGGAACAATTGATTTTTTTCTGCCTTTTCCATCTTCTGGAAGTCATTCACATTTCTTGGTTTAGGACATTCTTCAATCTTCAAACTATAGAAGGTTGGTGGGCTTTGTCTTATCATATCACTTTGACACTGTATCTGCTGCTTCCCTCTTCCATCTTCTAACAAACCCTTATGATCACATTAGACCCAACAGGATAATCTTCCTATGTTAAGGTCAAATGATTAACAACCCTAATTCCATCTGCAGTTTTTGTTGTTGTTTGTTGTTGTTGTTGTTCTGGGGATTGAACCCAAGGGCATTCTTCCACTGAGATACACTCCCAGCCCTTTTTAGTTTTTATTTTGAAACAGGGTCTTGCTAAGTTGCTGAGGTTGACCTCAAACTTGTGTTACTCCTGTCTCAACCTTCAACGTAGTAGAATTACAGGTGTGTACCACCATATTGGGCTCCATCTGCAGTTTTAATTGCTTTACACCTGATATAATGTATGCATAGGATCCAGGATATATGATGTGGATAATGTCGAAGATCCATTGTGCCTAGCACGGAGCTATCTCTCGCCTCTCCTTTCTTTTTTGCTTTCTTTTCTTGTATTAGGGCTTGCTTTATTCTTAAGTTCTATTAGGCAGCAAAATGGCTACCAACAGCTAATGGGCTCTAGCCTCCTAGATTCAGGAGGAGAAATAGTTCTCTTCTGTCCAATAATTTGAACTTGGTTCCTGAACCTATAATTTTCTGATTTGTTTTACATGCACTGTCGTGAGCAAGGTATGCCATTAACATAGATCAAGCATCAATTATGTCTTTCCACAATGTCAGAATTAATTGAATAACAATAAATCCAAAAGCTATACTACTTTCATCAGTTGCAGTTCGCCAAGTATTCTTGGCTCACCTGGTATCATAAGCTGGGCAATCATAGATCTGTTTATTCCATTCTTAATTACTGATATCTATAACACTCCACTAACACATCACACATTACACAAGGATATATGTAGGCTACAGAAAGGCTAAGAAATGGTAATGGTGGCCACAGGATTCAGAAGGCTGAAGTGGGAGCAAAGGCACAGAGTGTATATACATGCAAGACTCACTGCAGGTGGTCAGATAAGATTATGAACCACCTGAAGAACCTGTTCAGGGCACAGGGCTGTGTTAGCACAGAATTTATTCTAGGTCAGGGTCTGGATGGCAGGCAGTTTCAAAGTGGACCACATCAAGCAGGGAGATTGAGCTGAACCAGTCTGGAGACACAGTAGGAGATTACTTGCCTGTCAGTCTCCTGTCTTGTTCACTGGATGGCCTGATGACTGTCCTTATGTGCCATCATAACCAGTGTTGGGTTCTTCTCAGCTGTGGGTCTCGGGTAGAAGGGTTGCTTCATTCAGTGGTCTGCTGTGTTTGATACGCTTATGGGCCTGGGTTTTTTTTTCTGATGTGGGGTTGATATGCCCATGCATCCATGTGCTACTAATTTAATTTGATATGTCCACAGGTGGTCATTATTTATTAGCACTATTAACTTATTTACCAGTTTGTGCCTTATGATTGTGCTGTGCAAATGGTGGTTGTTTACTTGTACAAACAAAGTAGGCAGTCTTTCTACCTTGGAACTTATAATCAAAATGGAGTAACTCATGGAATGCTACAGCTTTCCAGAATGAAGTTATGCCAGAAAACTGATGTTCTATTCGTCATGGAGTAACTCAGGGCAGGACAAAGTCTGCTTTCTATGTGCACAATCTTTGTGAGCAGCAAAATGCAACAATATTTTTCCTCAGGCCCAAATTATGCCTTTAACCCCATGAGACATAGATCGATGGTAGAAAAAGAGGTAAACATAGAAAAAGAAGGTATCCACAGTATACTAATTGGGCCAAAAAGTTAGGGAAGCAAGAGACCAAAATGTTCATTATACAGCAATGTGGAGGGAAGAAGGAATTCCTATTTCTACAGAAAAATATGTCCATTTGGGCCAAATAAGTTCTATCTACATCTCTATTGATGATTCTCCTACTCAGCCAGACAGAAATATAAGCTCACCCTAAAATCTGAGTCTGTGCTTGTATCTCCATATTTTATCATATCCAGTATATTTTAAATTCTGAATATTAAAAATCACTTGCTAAATAAAAGTCAACTTTTATGTTTTAGTTTTTTCAATTAAAAGTTCAAAAAATTAAGTTAATATACTTTTGTTTCAAAAAACTTCCAGAGACAAAGCATTATGCTAACTTAAATAGACATATACTTATATAAAAGATGCTATTTTCATAGAACAGAATATTCGATCTCCTTGCCAGCACTTTTTCATGTATAAAAATCTAATTTTTCTATTGTAATCATATGATGTATTTTTCTCAGCTCTACTTTAAACAAAGCACACTAATGTTCACATTATTGACCACCTATAAACTCTCACATGAGACTTTCATAATGGTCATTTTTTTCATAATAACCACCTGTGTGTCAGGCACTAAGCTGAAGACTTCTATATTTGCAATTTGCTCTTTTTTCAATAAGCCATAAGTGAAGTATTATCTATATTTTATAGCTGAATGAACCAAAGCTGAGAGAGATTAATTTTCTCAAGACCACATAGCATTTAAGTGAAAGTTGGGTCTCTGACAAAACAAACCAAAAACAAACCTTTTATATTCTGCAATAATGACATGCCTTTATTTTAGGGAAAATGAATGCAAACAAAGGGCTTGTAATCTTCTAATTTAGTTACCTTAAGAGTCCATGTAACTTACCCTCTTTTTTCTTGGTCCTTCAGCATATCGTTGCTTATTTGCTGTATAAATGAATATATTTCCATCATTCACAGATTTGAAAGCCCCACTGTGAAGAACACATGCTAGAGGATACTAGAAGGAATAATCAGTAATTGGACTCTAATTCTCTTTAAGGAGCTTAAAGTTTAGTGGAAGAGATAAGATATATACACACACAGATGACATACACAACCCAAAACAGGAGAATATGTCTGGTATTTTCCCAATGAGAGACATTAAGAACATAAAAGCAAAAAGAGAAAGAACACACTTTTGGCTGCAGTGATAAGGACACTTAATATTCCAGTGTGAATGATATGGGAGGAGAAAGAAAAAACAACATGGTGATCCATTGACATTATGAAAAGAAGGACAGTGGATCTTTGGAGCTAAGACCAATGTAGAAAATAGCAAGAGCCTACATATAGAATTTAAAGTGAAAGTTAAAGTTATGGTTTAAGAAACCATAGCAATTAATACTTCATTAAAATAAGGTTATCTTTTGGAGTTTTAAAAATTCAAATGTACCTATTTAAGATGGGAAAGCAACCTGTTAATTGGAGAAAATTAGAGATTATCCATATTTCTTTAAAGTTTACTAATTTTCATTGTCTATGCTCACAGGGCTTCAGGGTTTTTGCTTTTAAATCTAAATTTATCCCAACACAAAGAAATGATAGATGTCTGAAGTGTAGCTATGCCTATTAACCTGATCTTATTACATGTTTTATGCACATATTGAAATGCTACATAGTACCATCTAAGCATATACAATTACTGTTTATCAATTAAAATAAAAATATATTAAACCTGGGTATGGTAGCACATGCCTGTAATCCCAGTACTTGGGAGGTTGGGATAGGAGGATTGCAGGTTCAAGACCAACCTCAGCAACTTGGGCAAGACTCTCAACAATCTAGGGAGACCCTGTTTCAAAGCAAATAATAATTAAAACAATAAAAACAATAATAATAATAATAATAATAATAAAAGAGTTGGGGATATAGCTCAGTAGTAGAACACCTCTGGGTTCAGTCCCCAGTAGCACTTAAAAAAACACTCTAGTCTTCTAATTTTCCTTAGCTGATTTCTCTCTATTTTTCCAGAAAATCATTTGATACTTTATTCCCCTGACTGGAAAGTGCTAGGTACATGTATGTCACTATCACTATGAACTACATTATGATGTGAGACTATAATAAAAGTACAAAAAATGAAATAAAATAAAACTGGGGCCATCATTTCCATCTTTTTAATTACATATGGATATAAACTTCTTGTTTTTATTTTTTAAATCATACTTTAGTATATTTTTGAAAGACTTGGTTTCATTCAAAATATTTATTCTTGATCTATTAAAATTTTGCTTGTGTTATTTTGTCACATATAATGTGAAAGCCATACTGAATTTTAGGAAGTCATCTGGTCTAGACTAATGATAGAAAAAAATGTCTACCTTGTTTGATGAGGGTTTGTTATGACATTTTACTACCTCCTGGTAGGCTAAACCTGTGGTTAATATTCTTAACATTGATAAGGTTTCTCTCTCTCTTTTTTTTTATTGTGGTACTGAGGATTGAACCCAGGGGGACTCTACCTCTGAGCTCCACTTCCAGCCTGATTTTTTATTCTTTATTTTGAAATACAGTCTTACTAAGTTGCAGAGGACCTCACTAAGTAGCTGAGGCTGGCCACAAACCTGTGATCCTCCTGTCTCAGCCTCCCAATACTGGGATTACAAGCATGTGCCACCACACCCAGCTAAGGTTTCTCTTTTGCTTATGTTACACTAATTATTTGTTATTGTTCCCATTTCCCAAATGATAATAGTGATGGTAAACTCTTCTAGTGCCATCTTTTCTATTATGCTAACTTATGATTAGAGCCAAATGTTTGGATGCTTGCGTATCTTTTGAAGTCTATAGAATGACTGTGACCCCAAATCTTATTACTAAAGATTTTATCTAGTCATTTGTGATGAATTGTGACTCATAAATGGTGCAGATGAAACACATTCAACACTGTAACTCAGCTGATACTGTGCTTAGATAATCTGATAAGATGTCATCCATTTCAACATATGACTCAAAGAAGTAAAGTGGGTTAAAATGAGAACAGTTGAATATATGAACTGAATGGTGTTCCAAAAACTTGGTCTCTCCCATTCAAAGTGAAACATAAGCCTTGTCAATCAGATCACTCACCTATCATGTATTATGGCAATAAACTACAGGGGAAATGATTGAAGGAAGCATGAGATATACTCGGTTTTGGTTTAAAAAGTCCCAAGCCGGACATAGTGGCCTGTAATCCCAGTACTGGGGAGGCTAAGACAGAAGGATCACAGGTTGGACGGCAGCCTCAGCAAGTAGTGAAACTCTCAGCAACCTAGGGAGACCCTAATTCAAAACAAAAAATAAAATAAAAAATGAAAAGGGCTGGAAGTGTAGCTCAGAGGTAGAATGCCACTGGTTTCAATCTCCAGTAACACACACACACACACACACACACACACACACACACATCCCCTAAAAAGAAAAGTCCCATTATTTATGCTTGTCATATTGTATAAAGTTTATCATCCTTAACAAATGCCATTCTGTTTCTTTTACTCATGCATATTAATGGGGGAAAATAGATTTTTAACTGTCCCATCAACTTTCTCAAAAATACTTGTCTAAATTTTGTTTTAATATGAGACTTCCTCCTGTGATGTATACTAGAATAATGATTAAGAAATTTAATTTAAGCAAAGCAAGTAGTCAATGTGTATCGCATGGAACACTAGATATGAGCATAAAGTGAACAAGACATAATTTCTGTTTTATTCTCTTTTACTGAAAAACATCAAGAATAGCAAATTCAGATGGTGTTTTAAGAGTTCTTCATAGATAAGGTGATGTTTTGGTTGTGGAAATAGAAATATAGAAATGAGCAATGTATAGTCGCTTCTGGAATCTATAAGATCCAGGTAGTCAATTACAACGCAGAGGCACTGGGAGTGAGAACTAAAGCATAGAGTATTAAGGTGGCTAGAGAGGTTTCCATGTAGCTGGATTGGTGTGCTTATATTTGCCAGTCTATAGGAGAAAGAACATAGCCAGGAGTTTGGGAAAGCAGGGCTTTGAATGAAGGCCTTTTGAAAGAAGAGCTTTGTTAGAAATGGAAAGGTTTATGTGGAGTCACTGAAATTAAATGACAGAGTAGATTTTAGGCATGAGAAAGATCAATCTGACATCATTGTAGAGAATGGAAAAAGCCCAAACAAAGTCTTGGAGACCAAGTAAATATCAGTTTTAGAAACAGCAATGACAGTGGATTGAGGAAACCAGGTGATTTACTGATTTGAAGGATATGGAGAAGGAAGACACAAAAATGTTTAGGTTTCTTACTTGTGAACCAGAAAAGATGGTCACATTGTTCTCTGAGATGAGAAATATAGAAATAATAAATTTATATGAATTAGATGTATCACAGTAGCCTTAGATTTTAAATATCACTATTATAATTTTCTGGATAGGGAAACATGAGAGCCATTGAGATTAAGTTATCCTTCAATAACTCCACTGTCCAGCCACCATGATATAGCATTATATATGATCTAAGGACTATAGTCTTTCTTCCCCACCACTGCTATGCCAATATAATACATAACAATCATAGGGAGTCAAAGAATATGTAGATATGGGACACCCAACATCCTAGTCTCCTGGAAGAGAAAAGTGGGAGGAGAAGAAAGTGGTTCCTCTCCAGTGCTAATGTGTGCTGATCTTTTGTGGCCAGATTAAATGAACAGAACTGAAAATAGTTACCTTGTCTCACAGACTTTCAAATCTCCAGGAAGTGATATTCCGGATCACAGCGAGAGGACCACAGCTCTGTGGGTAAGCTCTCTGAAAATCGTCTTGGCTCATTTTCCTGTAATGAAAGTGTGATGGGGTAACAAGTTGGTTGGCTGCGATCAAGTGCTCTGTTGAAGGCTTCTGTTCTACAATACAGAAATGATGATTCTGGCTTACAGGGAGAATTTGGTGGTTGAAGGAATTCTTGCAATTGCAGCAAAAGCTTTGTATGTTTCCTAGGCAACAAACATATTCAAGAAATGGTGTCAGTTTGAGGAGAAAGGGCTTTAAAACTAAAAGGGAAAATAAGATTTTGTTTTAAAGGTAATATGGGCTAGACAATATTAAGAAGGAAAAAATACTGAGTGGATAATTGTCTATAATATGAAATTAGGAACACATAGAAATATAATACAACTATGTTTTATTTTTATATTTCAATTATTTTATTTAGTTGATTTAATATTCTACACTTTACAATTATAAAACTGAACATCCTACTAATCTCTTTCTATTTTAAGCACTGCGTGATTTTTTTTTAAATCTCTACCATATGTCAACTCTCTTTGGAGTAACTATCTAAGTGTGAAATCTACCTGTGAAAAACTATTTCCAATGTGTGAAGTACATTTTTCAAACTGGTAAAGATGATAAAACTATTCTGATCATGGTATAATGGACCACTACAATTGATGCAGATTATCTGAAAATCAAACGAGAAAAAAATGGAAGTTTGTTAGAATATGTATTTGACCTGGGTAAGGGTTGTAGAAATACTTCTACTAAATTTATGTTCATATTTCATTCTTCAAATTTTTATTTAGCAATTACTAGTGCATTTTGTTTCCTTGGACTTCAGAACATTCCAATAATTTTTCAGTTTTATAAAACACCTAAATCAGTTTGTGCTAAACATTACTTTCCTTTTGAATAAAGGCTGTGGGATGTGCATAATAATGACACTTTTTCTTCCAGTCAAGTGAAATAGAGAATAATTTTGGGGATTGGTGAAGTATACTTTTCTCAGGTGGTTAGTTTTAGGTTCCTGCTAAACACTTCTTATATGAAAGAGCTAAAAATAGAATTCCCAAATTCAATAGGATACAGATGCCATTGAAAACCATGTCCAAAACAATCTTATTCTGGTCTTTTATTCTTTGATATTTATATTGATCCAGAACACAGTGTGCCTGCCTTGCTCTCATGGATCATCAATTTCTAGAGCATCCATGAAATCTCAAGTTTGCATAGCAAAACTTTCTAGGAAAAACGATGCTTTCCTTATTGATATTATGATTTTGGAATTACTACCATCGACAATGTGTACATATGAGAATATACCAACGTCAATCTCAGTACTCTGTATTGGGAAGGGGGAAGGGGAGGTGGGGGGCACCAGGTGCTGTGTGCATGTATATTACTGGGGTATATCTCAGACGTGGAATACCACTGGGTTCAATCCCCAGCATCCCACACACACACAAAACATAGGTAAGCACAGGCAATATTAGGTGATCCCTACAGTCTCTGTACCAGTCCCTTATACTTAGTAGACAATCGGTAAAGTCTCTTAGGTGAAAATATTGTGAATAAGAGTGTATGACATTATAACAAAAGGCAGAGACATAATGTTAATGAAGAAATTCTAAAAGAAGGCTAGTTAGTATGCGAGAGATTTGAAACAAATGAAAGGATAAAATGCAAATTCAAAGCAGGGCATGATAAGCTAATCTCAATATTTAGAAAAATCTGACAAATAATTGTTCCACATTGTGAACCCTCTCTCTTAATATTTGAAAGAGAATACCTAAGATTTTCAGAGTCATTTGGTAAGGAATCTCAAAGGTTTTCCAGAGACTCTATCAGCACATATCATAACTTCAAGTACTTTCTCCTAGAAGGGAAAGTTACAAAGCAGAATTATTCACTGGGGATGGTGGCGATAAAATATTCGCAGTTCATATTAAAGCAGTAATGTGCCAGTTTTTAAATTACTGAACTATTCTGTTTGTTATTTCCAAGGGAATCTTATTAGCAAAGATAGAACACACTACCATGGTTTTTGCTTTGGGATTCATCACATGTCTGATTAGAGAGTATTTAAAAATACATTTTAGATATCTTCTCCTCACTTGCTATAAACAGGTTGAAATGACAATTAAGTAGTCTCAGGGTTATTAAATTCAGAGGACCTGAAGGAACACTGTAACTTGTGAAATTGTACCAGCAATGTGCATAATAATGTAGACAGTTAAAAGAAATAAAAAGGATCAGAGTTATAGTTTTAAAATAGATCTAATTCCATATGCATAGAATTACCTCCCAAAGCATTCTGGATATAATTTTTTAGCATGTGCATTAGTTTAGTCCAGCAACGTGATAATGCAAGTCCAGGGCTCTACTTAGAATCTTATTCATTCGCCTATTGAATACCCTAGTTAAGTTGATTTGAAAATAGCTGTGGCTGAGTAGAAGACATGAATAGTCTATTTTTTTTTCAAAATTTTTGAATTCTTACAGATTCTGCCAATTTATGTAAAGAACCCACTCTGGTGCAAACAACCAAATATATACTAGGTTTGTAGTTAGTAATAATTCAAAAGATGTTTATCTAGGTCTTTCATATTTCTGCAGTTTAATATAATTGGGTGAAATAAACTGCCCATGTTGCTTTAACTGATATTTTATAGTATTTTCAAATTGTTTGTTACAGGACGCATTTTCAGATTTGAAAGTTTTAATGAGTATTCATTAAGAGGTCACAAATGACTTCAGTAGTATTTTCAAGTTGTCATATCTACCAAGATAAAAATTCTCAACTGATTGTAAAAGATGGTTTTCCTAGTGATTTAGAAGAGGTTCGTTTTTTTTCTTATCAAGTAAGTCTTTCCTAATCACAAAAAACATGGAACTAGTTGGTGACTAAAACAGAATTGTACTTAACATCACCACTTCTCACCTCTCTTAAAATAAGAGAAGAGGGTTCTGAGCCTGGGCAAGGTTAGGAGTTTAAATTTTTCCCAGTTCAAGAATAGCTCTGATAGTGTATGGATGCCTGACCATAGGAGTCAGTTCCTTTTACCAGGGAAGAGACCATCTTTCCACAGGCAGTCCCAGCAGGCGGAGTGGCTCAAGCTTGGACCAGAGTGCTTCTCTTGTTGTGTGAGACTTTCCCTGAAAGAGTATCAAAGGAAGGGCATTTTATGCAGCCAGTTGGTCTAGTCATGATATTTATCAAAAGCAGCCAAGAACCTCTAACAAAGAAGCCTCACTAAAGTCAACCACTATCCTAACTCTTATATCTTACTTGCCTATAAGTCCAAACTTCTGTATTTTAACACAATTCTATTCTCTTGCTCATGGCTTATATTCTATACCATCAAATAATTTAAGGATATTTCTGATGACCAGAAAGAAACTTTATTTTTATCTTTTTCTTTGGTACAGGGGATTGAACCGAAGGGCATTCCACTTCTGAGCCATACCCCAAGACCTTTTTATTTTTTATTTTGAAACAGGGTTTCACTAAATTGCTGAGATTGGCCTCAAACCTGTGATCTTCCTGTGTCAGCCTCCTGAGTACTGGGATTACAGGTGTGCACCACCACCTGGCTAAGAAGCTTGTTTATAATGATATATTTGCTTAGAGGGCACAGACCTCTCAAGAGGGATTTTCCTGATGATTCCTACTTATACTACTTTCAAATATCTGTGAGCTAAAAAAGCATAGAAAATATGTGTAGTAAATGGAGGACTGCAAAGTGTTGATATAAACAAAGGAGTTTATGAGGATAAGCAGGTCGAAAGCCATCCCCATAGACATGCTGTGGTTAACAGGAACTCAACAACCTAAAGGAACAAGATGATAATGTGAATAAATGAAGTGGATTGGGATTAAATGTAGCAAAATGAAGAGTGTACCTTCTACTCCTTAGCCCCAGCCAGTTGTTAATTAGTGGAAATGTGGGTTTGGCCTTACCAAATTTTATGATTTTTATACAAACTAAGAAATATAGCAAAGCTATAAAATGCCATGTGTCTGTCTAGTGAAGGGTAAGAGAGAGAAGTATTAGAAAGAGAAGGAGCAAGAAGAAAGAACCTGAAGCAAGGATCATCCGGGTGCATGTGTGAAAGACCCCAGGTTCCTGCAACAAGGGACACACATCCCTCTTCTCCTTTCACTCCATGCAGTGGTGAAAGGGATCCCCTTAGCTAATGATCTAGTGTCTAGTCTATGCTACTGATTTTAAACACTTGTTGGCTGTTTCCCAGAGAAAAGTGATGATCCAGTTAATGACAGATAATAGGTGGGTGTGGCTGGTAAAGCTCACATACTAAAGGTCTAGAAGCACTCAAACACATTGTAATCAGCACAGTACAAGTGCAGAGGATGAGGCAAGTTATTTGAAAACATAAATAAGTTTTAGACAGAGACTAAACTCAAACCTGTTCACCAAATGGAATGTTATGTTTAACTCTGGAAAGTTGGAAAGTTGAGTGTTTTTATTTTGTTAGTAAACACAATAAAGGCTAACTTCATTTGTAACTCAGGTAACATACTACTTTATATTGAATTTTTAAAAATTCCATTACATTTAGACATTTTTACATTTAGCTCATATACTAGTCATTTTTTAAAAATGAAATTTTATGCATAAAAACATTATCAGGAACACTAATTTATTAAAAACTTATGAAAGGCTGGGCACAGTGGTGCTTACCTATAATCCTGGTTACTCAGGATGCTGAGGCAGGAGGATCACAAGTTTGAGGCCAGCATGGGCAAATTAGCAAACCCCTGTCTCAAATGAAAACACAATAAAAGGCTTGAGATATATGTAGGTCAGTGGTAGAGCACTTGCCTCGCATATACAACATGCTGGGTTCAATCCTTAGTAACACACACACACACATACACACGCGCGCGCACACACAGGCACACACACACACACAGATTGCTTTGCATGGTTTCAGGTTGCATAACCATTTTTATGGTTGTATATTGCCATGTAAAATGAGGACTGCCTGTATTTATTGAGCCAAGTAAGTACTTTTATAAGTTTGAGGCCAGCCTCAGCAACTTATTACAAGAATCTGGGGTCTCTCGCACATGTACCTGGATGATATTTGAGAGCCTGCCTCAAAATTTCTCTCTCTCTTTTTCTGGGGATTGAACCCAGGGGTATTCTACCTCCTGAGTAACACCCCCAGCCCTATTTTTTTTTTTTGAAACAAGGTCTGGCAAAGTTGCTGAGGGTCTTGCTAAGTTGCTGATGCTGGCCTCCACTTTCTTTCCACACGTTAGCTTCTGCTTCTGATTTTGTGTGGATTCCATTCTCTCCTGCCACCATTGCCTTGCAAACTGCTCTTCATGCCCATCACTCCTCGCTGTGATTGTGGATGGCAAAGTGACTGCTGTTAGCATCACTTCCTCCAACTAAGAGATAGTTTGATGATATGCATGACCATAACAGGATCAGAAATCAAAATATAATCCGACATTTCACCCGCAACGCAAAGTTAGAAGGCAGTGGGTATATAATTCTGGGATGTATACCATATGCTCTCAGAATGCATTCCCCAAATGGCTTATATACTAAAAGTATATTGTTAACCAACTTTCTAATCACATAAAAGGATCAAATTTCTATATGCTATATTTCCAAAATTGTCCTCATATGCATCTTTCTCAGGATGTTGTTCTGAGATAGCATCCACCAAAACAAAGTCATAAACCAAGAAAGAGGAAGAAGTGGATTTAGAGAACAGGATATTATTCACATTGAGTAGGAAAAGAAAATCCCAAGATAATGATAACAGAAAGTCCTAGGGAGATTCAGTTGACCCAGAAAAATATCAAAAATACCAAGTCTAGATTGAAGCAAGAGGATAAAATGCTTCAAAGGGATATACCTACGGGGGAAAAGGCAGAAAACCAAGGGAGCTTTAAGTGGTATCAGAAACTTTGGGGCCACATAATTTTTTATTTTTTGCGGTACCGGGGATTGAACCCAGGGGCGTTCTACCTCTGAGCTACACCCCCAGTCCTATTTTTTATCCTTTATTTTGAAACCGGGTCTCACGAAGTTGCAGAGGGTCTCACTAAGTAGCTGAGGCTGGCCACGAACTCAGATCCTCCAGTCTCCGCCTCCCAAGTACTGGGATTACAAGCGTGCGCCACCACGCCCGGCCCAGGGGCCACATAATTTTAAAAAGATGTGAAATACAAGGCAAAATAGGGAGGAAAAAGTTGTACAATGAAAGAAATAGAGTCCTAATATGTAGTTCTACTCAGATATAAAAAATTTCTAGCCTACTGTAATAGCATAAACACTCAAGAGTAACCTGACCTTGTTATAGCACTATAATATATTGGTTGAAAAGAGGAGGGGAAAGACTTGTGGGTAAGAGTATAAGATATTTATTTTTTCCTTTCATAATAAGCATTCAATAGATAATATCTAATATTCAAAATTTTGAAATAAGAGTAGTAGAGAGTAAAAAAATGATTACCAGAGGCTGGCAAGAGCAGGAGGCAGACGGGGATAGAACGAGGTTGGTTAGCAGGTACAAAATTACAGTTAGATAGGAGGAATTAGTTATAGTGTCCTATACAACAATAAGGTGACTATAATTTATTTTATTGCATATTTAAAAATAGGTAGAAGAGAGGACTTTGACTATTTCCAATACAAAGAAGTGGTAAATATTTGAGGTGATGGAAATGCTAATTACTTTGATTTGTGCATGAATTATGTATGAAATATTACAAATACGCCTTAAATATATAAATTTTGTCTCAATTAAAATTCAAAAAGGGAAAATGCAAAATATTTCATAATCATTTTTATATTGATTACATGTTGAAATGATATTTTAGATATGTTCCTTAAATCATATTATTAAACTTGTTTTTAGCTAAAACAAAGGTATTGGGGTATAACAGAAATATGGAGATGTGTAAGAATAGAAAAAATTGAAAAGCACTGAAAAAATATGGTCATTGGGAAGAATGAATTAGATGTTTTTCATTTTAACTTTACTCTTCGATTTCTTTACCTATTCTATTTTGATAAGAATAGTCAAATTAATTAATGCATTTTTTTAAAGAGAAAGCTTTTCTACTAGCTCCATCAAACTGAAATACTTCAGGAAAGATTACATGTCCAACTCCTCAGGCCAAGTGTGGGGGTTATTGATTAGAAAGAACCAATTATTTGTCTGCATCTGTGATCTTAATGAAGAGATCTTTTATCAAAGATAGGAGCAAGGTGGAAAATAAGACCATCACAATGACCTTTTAAGATACATTGAAAATAGGATGTATGCAGATAGAATATATTTAATATTTAAGAGAACAAACTGGCTTCCTAATATATTGAATAGTATTTAAACATAGGATATTTTTGAGGTTTAGAAAATACAATTAGATGAGTACATTCTCTTCAGTCTACAGAAATCTTATCAACAGACCTCAGTATAAAATTGAGTCTCATTTAATTATTGATTTGTAGAGTCCAACTTCAACATATTTGAAAATTCTGCATAAATGTTTCCCAAGGCCAAACATCCAGGAGCTTATGCGAGAAACATTTCATTTCTAGGTTGACACGAAACAATAAGCATTGTTCTATATCAGAGTATTCTAACACTAAAAACAGAATAGCCCCAAGAAACTAATTCCGTGTTACAGTCTGCCATGGAGAATTAAATTAATGCATTCTCAGTTCAAATTTTTAGTTATAGTAAAGTGGCTTGCTAGCAAATGTATGTGGTGATGCATCCTTTCATGGATTACTTTAATTAAAAACTTTTAATGAGAAGAAAAATAAGCCAATGGTTATAAAACATACAAAGAACAATGAAAATAAAGAATGTTCTGAAATGTGGGACTTGACAACACTGCTGACAAGAGCATGGTGTGATGGTAGAGCCTTTTGTTCAGGTCCTGGCTGTGCTGTTCTAGGCTGTGGAAATTCAGTCATTGCACTTAATCTGTCTCTGACTTAGTTTCAACACTCATAAAACAGGATAATAGAAAGTCTGCATCATAGCATGGCTGAGAATGTTTATGACATAATATATGTACAGCGTTAGGACAATGCCTGGCATATAACTGAGTACTCATGACCAACTGCTGTTACTGCTCTTCTCTTAACCCTGTGTTTCCTTTGACATCACATACTATGTATACTTTCTTAAAATGTAGCTGAGAGATGTGTATTTTGTGATCATTTGAAAAAAAATCTGAAATACCATGTAGCTCACTTAATGCTATTCTTTTGGAAGGTGTCAACATATTTATTTTTCCTCCTCTTACTTTCTGATCCAGAGCCCTACGTTCCCATGCTATATTTAGTACATAGAAAAAAAGAATCAGGGTGAGTGGGATGCAGTCAATCATTAGTGCTTAAAAGAAGTAAATTACAGGGCTGATAGAAAAGGGGTTTTCCTACTCGGTGTGTTTTTCAAACCATCATCTGTTTTCATTTCCATTGGCCTCATTCTTACACATCCTAGCAAACACTCGACTTTCACAAGTATTTTTAGGTGCTGGTTATTACTGTTGTGACTCCAGAGAAATACACACAGATCTCCTCTCTGTCTCTGGTTCCCTTGTTCACTCACTCGCCTTCCTTCCCTCTCTCCCTCCCTCCCTCCCTGTCTTTCTCTAAGCCCCCCACCTTGCCCATGTCATTACCATCACATTAGTAGACAAGGACACTAGGTTGCTGGCTCTTAGAATTGAAACACACCTGTCATTTCATGTTTGATCTTTTAGAAAAGTAGATGCACTGTGCTCATTGATTAGAAAACAAAGGATAGTGGGATCTTAAAAAACATTTAAACGGCTAAGAATTTTAGAAAGTATTTGCCGAGACCCAAATTCCTTATTTTATGGTAAACAAAGTGGATTCCAAAAGGCAAATGTTTCGCACAAGTTTGAATGCTCGTCTATGGCAAAAAAATGCTAGCCTATTGATTTTTTTAATTCACATTTACAGAATGTTTTATCATGGTGCATGATAAGGCAAGTTGAGACACTTGGTATTAAGGTCTTGTTTTGTTAATTTTATCAAGCATAATTACAAAAAATGCTTATTCCCAACAAAAAATAATACTGAAGCCACTAAAATGGATAAGATAACCCTGTCGTGTTGTGTTTTACTGCTTAATCTTATCCTCTGGCTACTTACATGTTTTATGCTCAAGAAAATCACTAATTTAATTAGGTAATGTCGATGAAAGGTCCTTCTATGAATCAGTAAATTTCTGTATCATGATGTGCCATATGTCCTTTCATTACCGTTCTAATATAGTTCCAAATTGTGCCCAGGCTGTTTTCTAATATTAAAATGATCATATATCTGAGGAAAGATTAGGCTAAGCTTGATTATAAAAGTCTTTTAGTTCCTTCCCACGTGTGAAATTAATGCTTACCGATTACAACCTAACTTAAGGAGGGCAAAAACTCCCTAATGGTCCTCAGTTACAAAACTCTGTATTCTTTCTAATAACTCTTTATCTTGCATTAATGCTCTATTACTTTAATCATATTGCTGTCTACTAAATTCCTCTAATTGATCAGTTTACATGAAATTGATTGGATTGAATTTATTTCTGAGAGGCGTGAGAGATCATGCTTACTGTCCATCATGTGCTATTTTATTCTAGTAACTGAACTTACACAATAGAAATAGAAGAAAAAGTGGAACAAATGTGTTCATCATTAAATCCAGAAGGCAGCTACTTCCAAGTCTCCTATTAGATATTTGTAGAAGATATTATAGAATCCTTCTTCTTTTATTTTTTTTAATTTTTTTGCGGTACCGGGGATTGAACCCAGGGACGTTCTACCTCCGTGCTACACCCCCGGCCCTATTTTTTATACTTTATTTTGAAACTGGGTCTCACGAAGTTGTGGAGGGCCTCCCTAAGTAGAGAGAGAGAGAGAGAGAGAGAGAGAGAGAGAGAGAGGGAGGGAGAGAGAGAGAGAGAGAGAGAGAGCTGAGGCTGGCCACGAACCCACATCCTCCGGTCTCCGCCTCCCAAATTACTGGGATTACAAGTATGTACCACCACGCCCGGCAGAATCCTTCTTTAGATGACTTCTTTATGTATTATACTGACCTTCCTCCTCCTTAGTAAATTGTAAAATGGGTCATCATTAGTCACATACACTAATGAAAATATCATATGAAGAATGCAACTATTTTATCTTACATAATTTAGGGAAATCCTATAACACATGTGAAAGGCAGCAAATGGGATCCCTAACAGTGCACCCAAACAGTGCTTGTCTATCAAGTTGAAAACATTCATTAATGCTTGCCAGAGCCTTGGCTTATTTCTAGGAACAGGCATAATACTAACAAATGTAAAAACAATAATTATCGAGAATAATAGCTGTTACTAATTGATCACCAACAGTGTACTTGTATGTCTTGTGTCTAGTACAAAATACCTATAAACAGTAGCTATTCTTAACCCCATTGAACAGATGAGATAGCTAAAACCTAGATTAAATACTTTCCTCAAAGTTCCCATTAAGCTCGTCTGAATTCAAGGCAGGTTTTTTCTCTGCAACCCATTGACATGAAATAACATTTTGAACAGTCTAGGGCTTTAAGAGGAGAGGAGAATCAATGAGAAAGTAAAAAAGGCTCCTACTGCAAGTGAAAACAGCTTCTTGTGTACTCTATTCTCCTCCCCCTTTCTCATTTTCCTCTTTGGTTCCTACCAACTTATCTCCATTATCTCTTACTTTTTCTATTATTGTGCTTTGATTTTTTTCCATTGGCTTATTACTTTTCTCCTGGTGGGTTTCCAGCAGATAAAACTTCTAATATTATTTCACTTAAATCATTTGTGGATCTTCTTTCCCCATAAAGCTGTGCACCATCCCAGTAGCAGTGCCTGAATATAGGATATCACAGCAGATAAAGGTGTGAGCCAGTGGGTGGGCATGCCCTTTCCTCTTAAGATTGTTATGTATCCCATCTAAAGAAAGATCAAGATGATGACTTTCTGAGCTTGGCAGAGGGTTTCATAAGGTAAAACTCCAGGGTCTTACCACAATGTAAATGTCTTACGCAAAAGGTTGGGGCTTTGACACAACTAGATTTCCTCTTTAGTTTCTCTAAACTTTATACACTAAGTTAATTTCCTCGGCATTTCTCTACATGATTCTAATTGTCAATGAGGAAGAGCTACTCTATACTACAAGCCCATTTTCTATTAAGAGACCAGGATATATAAGACATGTCCCATTTTTTGTTTTTTTTTTTCTTTCCCGTTTTGAAAACAAAATATTTACACATAATGTAAATATTTTATAAGTCTTAAATAGATGAATTACAACAAATCAAACTCACCTATGTATTCATGATGCATGTCAAGAGTGGAGCCAAGAAGTTCCCTTCTTTCTCCTTATTAATCATTATAATCTGTTTTCACTTCAAAGACTAATAGTCTCATATATTCTTCAAAGAGTTAATATAACATATTTTTTCATAAATTTAGTTTTATTAAGGAGAATTATGAGGGCTTTTGTGCCTTCATATGCATCAAAACATGTTGCAAATAGGTGGGAACAAATATGAACAAGATAGGCCATGTGTTGATAATTGTTGAAGTTGAGTTATGAGCATATAGAGACTCATTATATCACTCACTCTGTTTGAATTAATTTGAAAATTTCCATGATTAAAAAATAACAGAAATATGAAACATAGCACTATGTATTGTCTCTACATACATTAGTAAACACTATTCAATCTTATGTATAGCTATTCGCTACTCTCTTGTTCCCTTCTTTGCTCATCTCAAGATACCTAACTAAAGATTTTCTTCTACTTTTTCTGCAATGGAGGGCTCACACCACAATTTCTGGCTTTCCTGGGAACCAAGAAATGGAACACCAGCAATGTGAGTTACACTAGTGCCAATGTCAAGCTAGGTTAGCATCACCATCTAGAGGTTCAAATAATAACTGCAAATGTCCTCACCTTTGTGAGTCTTCCATATACATATATACACAAACTTTCAGATCTGAACATGCATAGTAGTTTATGTAAATGTGGCGGAAATGATCTGCTTGCTATTGTTTTCTCTCCGGTTGGGCTTCCAGAAAGGGATCATAGCACAAAGCAGGGGCCACCTGTATTTACAGATGGCACAGGGCAGTGTCAATCATAAGAGTCATGTGTCAGCAGTGTTCCAGCATGTTTCAACCAAAGATGAGCCTCCCACATGTCCGACAAACCACCTACAGCAGGACCACAGCAGTGGCAGTGTTTTTTAGCACATTCCTGATAATGAAATCTACGTTGAACTCAACACGAATGGCTTTTCTTTTTCTTGGCAGGCAACAGCCTACACTATTCTGCATTTGACTGTTTAGTTTATTCTCTCCTCTGGGTAGGCCTGACTATGGGAAGAGAGTAGAGGATATTTTAAGATGTTATGAAACTATTAATATATTTTTACTCTTATTGATGTGCTGGCTACAAATAGCATCCGTTTCCATCCAAAGAAGAAAAATGATTGACAGAGTAGCATGAGAGATGAAATATCTATTACTTATTAGAATTAATATTATTTATTTATTTTTTATGGTACCAGGGATTGAACCGAGGGGCATTCTATCTCTGCGCTACACCCCCGGCCCTATTTTTTATACTTTATTTTGAAACTGGGTCTCAACGAAGTTGCGGAGGGCCTCACTAAGTAGACAGAGAGAGAGAGAGAGAGAGAGAGAGAGAGAGAGAGAGAGAGACAGGGAGGGAGAGGGAGAGGGAGAGAGAGAGGGAGAGAAAGAGAGCACTGATCTGGCCGCGAACCCGGATCCTCGGGTCTCTGCCTCCCAAAGTACTGGGATTACAAGCGTGTGCCACCACGCC
>PVJS01030434.1:0-24095 GCA_004027185.1 Glis glis | reverse complement strand
CTTGTAATCCCAGTACTTTGGGAGGCGGAGACCAGAGGATCCGGGTTCACGGCCAGCCTCAGCTCTCTCTTTCTCTCTCTCTCTACTTAGTGAGGTCCTTCGCAACTTCGTGAGACCCGGTTTTAAAATAAAGTCCAAAAAATAGGGCCGGGGGTGTAGTGCGGAGGTAGAACACCCCTGGGTTCAATCCCCGGTACCGCAAAAAAAAAAACCCAAAACAAAACATGAGAGTTTGAGTCAGAGAATCAAAATATACAAAGATGAACCAACTGATAGTATCTTGCATAGCGATTTTTTTTTTATTTTAAGAGCCGGGCAGGGTGGTGCATGCCTGTAACCCTATGTATTGATTGGTCAGGGTTCACTAGAGTAACAGAACTCACAGAACACGTATATGGAAAAAGGAATTTTTTTTTTTTTTTGCGGTACTGGGGATTGAACCCAGGGCATTCTAACTCCGAGCTACACCCCCCAGCCCTATTTTTTTGTTGTTGTTTTTTATTTTGAAACAGGGTCTCACTAAGTTGCAGAGGGCCTCACTAAGTAGCTGAGGCTGGCCGCAAACCCGGATCCTCCTGTCTCAGCCTCCCAAGTACTGGGATTACAAGCGTGCGCCACCATGCCCAACAGCCTTGCCTACTTTAAAAGCAGCTGTTGAGAATTAGGATCCAGTTTCATGTACCTAGTAGAAATAAATCTTCATGTTCCATTTTTGCCACCACAGAGCTTGGTGTGTTTCCTGATCTCTTCATTCCTGGCTCCCAGAAGGACTAATTAATGCATAACAAATGTAAAGACCCCTCGTTGGGATGTGATGCTGCTCTGCCACCCAGTACCACTTCCTTGGAGGACAGGGCGCCAGGGACTTGATCCTGCAGCTAGCTGAAATTAGCGTTAGCTCGCTTGGTTTCCTTGTGAGAATATTTGTGCCTTGTCTTTCTTTAGACACTGTGCGTGTGTGTGTGTGTGTGTGTGTGTGTGTGTGTGGTATTGGGGATTGAACCCAGGGGCATTCAACTTCTGAGCTACGCCCCCAGGGTCCTTTTTATTTTTTATTTTGAAACAGGGTCTTGCCAAGTTGCTGAGGCTGGCCTCCAACCGGTGATCCTCCTGTCTCAGCCTCCCAAGTACGGGGATGACAGGCCTGTGTGGGCCACCACGCCCGGCTTTGCGCACACTTTCTAATTAGTTTCCCTGCACCCTGCCCCTGGCAGGATAGAGGACGGAGAAGGTGGCTCCCTTCCCCAGCTGGTACAAAGTGCAGCCCAGAGCAAGCTGCCCTCTCCCTCTTGTTGTATTTCTGTTGCAGGACTACTCTGGGTTAGAGGAGGTAATTAACTGTTTGGGTTTGAAAGCCCTCCTGCTGGGCCGCAGTCTGCGTGGGAGAATCAAAGTAAACAAGCAAAAGGCAGCCATGGCATCAAAGGGCTTCGCACCTACCTTTCCTAGTTAGGAAGAAAACCATTTGCTGCAGGTGCATGGGTTGGGGATGCAGGGCAGGTCCGCGCCCTTTCATTCTTTTTAACGGCAAATCAAGAGTGATCGGTTCATAATTTAATGAGGCAGCCTTTCTAGGGTTCCACACACGCAGCAGATAACAGACGTGTCACCTGTCCCAGCAATTTTAGAGTGATGCTCACGACATATTTTGGCTAATGACTTCCTCTACTTCTCAAGCCAACTTGCGATACACTGCTAGAAATGGATCCAAATTGTCCCTTTCCTGTAAATACCAACTACCACGTTTTCTCAAAAGCAAAAGGCTTCTTTATTTCTATGGGGAAAAACATCTGTTTCCCTGCCCATCACCAAATTTTGGAGGTGAGTGGACCACTCCTTAGCCAGGCTGGCTGAGATGGGCTATACATGAGTGCCCGTGGAGCAGTCAGGTCCTGCCTGTGTGCCAACCGCTTCTACACACCTGCGAGATGCTAAGACTCTGGTCTCCATGAGGAGGAGGGCATACAGATGTATAGATAGAAGACTCTATGTAGAGCCGGGCGCAGTGGCGCGCACCTGTCATCCTAGTACTTAGGAGGCTGAGACAGGAGGATGGCCCTCCCGTGCCCCTCCCACATCTCAGCAGAAGTGCCAGCCCTGCCTCTGAGCCCTAGGACACAGAGTGTGCGCCACTGACTCAGCCGGCTGCCACTTGCTTCTCATTCTCTGGGCCTCAGCGGCAGACACAACTGAACAACGACTTCATGGAATTCAACAGGGAGTGGTGTATATATCTTTTCCCCATGTCCCCAGACCTGTCACCGGTCCCCAGCACGTGGTGTAGTGGATAGCATTTGACTAATCCCTCTCCTCCTGGCTAAAATATTTGAAATGTACCAGATGAGGGTCATCAGGAAGACCCCAGATGTGGTATTCAGGCGTTTTCCTTGAGAATCACAGATACTCTTAAAGAAAAGGACTGCTGGACACAGTGGTGCACGCCTGTAATCCCAGTACTTGGGAGGCTGAGACAGGAGGATCGCAGGTTCGAGAACAGCCTCAGTAAGTAGTGAGACTTTCACCAACCTAGGGAGACCCTGTTTCCAAATAAAAATAAAATAGGGCTGGGGATGTAGCTCGGAGGTAGAATGCCCCCAGGTACAATCACCAGTACCACACACACACAAACACACACACACACACACACACACACACACAAGTTAAAATGGTGGGGCAAGGTAGTACACGCCTGTAATCCCAGTACTTGGGAGGTTGAGACAGAAGGATCACAGGTTCAAGGCCAGCCTCAGCAACTTAGTGAGACCCTGTTTCAAAATAAAAAATAAAAAGAGCTGGGGCATAGCAGAGGTAGAACGACCCTGAGTTCAGTCCCCAGTACCCTTCCCTTCCCAAAAAAAGATTGAAATGTAGCTGGGGTAGAAATTGATGGCTGAGTGCTTGTCTGGCATGTGCGAGGCCCTGGAAAACAGAAACATACCACCACTACAAAACAGAAAGAGAAAAAAGAGGGTTTAAAATGGAAATGTTTATGTTAGTATATATTTTACCACAGTTTTTAAAACTGGGCAAAAGATTTGAGTAGAGATTTCTCCAAAGAAGATATTAAAATGGCCAATAAGCACATATAAAAAAATTTTTCAGTGTTATTAGTCATCAGGGAAATGCAAATCCATACCACAAGGAGAGGCCGCCTCACACCCACTCGGATGACTATAATCAAAGGACAGGTGACAGTGTCATGAGGGTGCTGAGGGATGGGAGCCCTTGGACGCTGCCTGGGGGAACGCAAATTGGTGCAGCCACTTTGGGAAAGAGGTGACAGCTTCTCAGAAGGTTAAACAGAGAGTCACCATACGACCCAGGGATCAGGTTTTCTCTTAGATACATACCCAAGAGAATATAAACACACGTCCACCCCAAAACTTGTCCATGAGCCGGGAGTGGTGGCACACACCTAGAATCCCAGTAATTGGGAGGTTGAGACAAGAGGATTACAGGTTTGAGGTCAGCGCATGGTAACTTAGAGAGACCCTGTTTCAGATGAAAAAAGGGCTGGGGGTGTGGCTCAGTGGTGGAGGACCCCTGGGTTCAGTCCCCAGTAGCACACAAAAACATAACAAAAACTTGTACACAGCCGGGCGTGGTGGCGCACACTTGTAATCCCAGTACTTGGGAGGCTGAGACAGGAGGATCGCAGGTTCGCAGCCAGTCCCAACTATTTAGTGAAACCCTCTGCAACTTAGTGAGACCCTGTTTCAAAATAAAGAATAAAAATAGGGCTGGAGATGTAGCTCGGAGGTAGAATGCCCTTGGGTTCAATCTCTAGTACTACAAAAAGAAAACCTTGTACATGAATATGTATATGAATGTTCAGTACCATTTCTCATAAAAGCCAAAAAAGTAGAAACAATCCAAATATCCATTAACTGATGATAGGTAAACAAAATGTGCTCTAGACATACAGTGGCACATTATTTGTCTGTAAAAAGGAAGTACCAAGCCAGGGATAGTGGCACACACCTGTAATCCCAGTACTTTGGAGGCTGAGACACACAACTCTGTGAGGATCAGAGTTGAAGCCAGCCTCAACAACTTAGAGAGGCCCTCAGCAACTTAGTGAGACTCTGTTTCAAAACAAAAAATAAAATAGAGCTAGGGGTGTAACTCAGAGGTAGAATGCCTCTGGGTTGAATCCCCAGCCCCAGAAAAAAATAAAAAGTACCAATATATGGTACAACATGGATGAACCTTGAAATATTATCTTAAGTGAAAGAAGTCATTCATGGAATACCACATACTGAATGGTTCCATTTATAAATTCCAGAATAAACAAATCTTTAGAGATGAAGTACAATGGTGGTATACTTTAAATGGGTGAACTATGTCATGTGAAGTTTATCTCATTAAAGCTGTTATCAGCTGGGCATGGTAGCACATACTTGTAATGCCAGTACTTGAGAGGCTGAGACAGGAGGATGGCAGGTTCGAGGACAACCTCCGCAACTTGGTGAGACCCTGTTTCAAAATAAAAGAATAAAATAGGGCTGGGGGTGTAGTTCAGAGGTAGAATGCCCCTGAGTTCCATCCCCAGTACCACCAAAAAAAAAAAGCTGTTACCAACAAAATTCACACACCTAAAAATAATCTTCCCCAAAATTATTTCCTGAAAATAACAAGTAAAATAAAACACAAATTGTTAGTTTTTTTCCTTTTTATTATGGAAATATTCAAATATATACAAGTGTAAAGAGAATAATGTAAAAAGCCACCATATACTCATTCATCAGCTCCAAAACATATCAACATTTTAGAGGTAGTACCTTTATATTTTTTCCACAAATTTTATTAAAAAAATTTCAAACATCAGGAACGTTGAAAGATTGTACCCATATACCCATGTGCCGTGTCTTCCCATTAACATTTGATTCTGCCTGCCTGAATCTCTGTCTATCCATCTATCTGCGCTCGTAACCGTCCATCAATTCATCTTTTTTCATTCATTTCAAAGCTAGCTGCGGACAGCAGGTCACTTCCTCTTAAGCACTTCTGTGTGCATGTCATCGACGAGAGGCGGATGTTTGTCGAGTTCTCTTTGTGCTTTTGAGCTGAAATTTATAGACAGTGAAATGCACAAAATTAAAGTCTACACTCCATGATTTTTGACAAATGTAAGCCTCGTAGGACTCGGGTTAAAGCCGTTGTTCTAATGTCTTTAAAAATATTTTGAATTGCTCAGAGGCCATAAAATATTTTTTTTGTAGATTTTTGTATTTTGAAGTTGTGTTTTGGAGGCTTTTCTCTTTTCAATTAAGTCTCTGAAAGCCAGAAATTCCAATTACCAACTCTCAGCTACTCATCCAGAAACTTCTTGAGCCTTCTTAGTCCTTCAAATGCAAGCCAATCTTGCATTTTTACTACAAACCTGTGTTTTAATGTGTCTTTTGTGATTAACACATCAAAAACTTTACCAAAATCCACATTTTCAGGATAAACAGTGTTTGGTATGTAGTTACTTGTAGGGATCAATGCATGAAATTTTAAACCAGTTAACACATGGTATGTTTGATAGTGTAGATTTTCTTTTTTCATAAAGAGGCAAACCAGCTGGGTGTGGAGATGCACACTTGTAATCCCAGTACTTGGGAGGCTGAGACAGGAGGATCGCAGGTTCAAAGCCAGCCTCGGCAATTTAGCGAGGTTCTCAGCAACCTAGTGAGACCCTGTTTCCAAATCAGAAATAAAATTGGGCTGGGGGTGTAGTTCAGAGGTAGAATGCCTCTGGGTTCAATCCCTAGCACCAAAAAAAACAAAAACAAAACAAAAGAGGCAAACTAAGATTTTTTTCTTCATGTGGAAAAAACATTGGCATAGAAAGCCAGCAATGTCACCTTGCCCAGAGAGACACACTCCAGGGGTGCAGTAGTCACCGGAACTCATTGGCCTTCTCTTTCAATGCATCACTACTCCGGCCCCTTTGATCATTATGATGATTAATTTTAGTTGGGTGTGGTGACACAAGCTTGTAATCCCAATACATGGGAGGCCGAGACAGGAGGATCACAGGTTTGAGGACAGCCTCAGCACATAGTGAGACTCTCATCAACCTAGCAAGACTGTGTTTCAAAATAAAAATAAAATAGGACTGGGTGTGTACCTTGGAGGTAGAGTGTCCCTGGGTTCAATCCCAAGTACCACCACCACAACAAAAAGATGATTAAATTTTATACGTTTACAAGGAAAATCAATATCACTTACTAGCAGTGACCTGCTTTATGTCAGAGATACTTATGTTTTTAAAAAATAAATGTAAAGGCCAGGTGTGGTAGTGGGTACCTGTAATCCTAGTACTTGGAAGGCTGAGATGGGAGGATCACAGGTTTGAAGTCAGGCTCAGCAATTTAGTGAGACCCTGTTTCCAAATAAAAAGTAAAATAGGGCTGGGGTGTAGCTTGAAGGTAGAAGGCCCTTGGGTTCCACCCCCAGTACCACACACAAAAAAATAAAATAAATAGTTTGGCATGGTGGTGCACGCTTGTAATCCCAGTACTTGGGAGGCTAAGACAGGAGGATCACAGATTCAGGGCCAGCTTCAGCAATTTAGCGAGGCCCTCTGCAACTTAGTGAGACCGTGTTTGAAAGTAAAATAGGGCTGTGGGTATAGCTCAGAGGTAGAATGCTCTGGGTTCAATCCCCAATACCACAAAAAAATAAAAAATGAAATAAAATAAATAAAAATAAATGTAAGCCAGGTATGGTGGTGCACAACTGTAATCTCAATACTTGGCAAACTGAGACAGGAGGACTGCAGGTTCGAGGACAGCCTCAGCAATGTAGAGAGGCTTTCAGCAACCTAGCGAGACCCTGTTTTCAAAAAAAAAAAAACATAAAAAGGGATGGGGGTATAGCTCAGTAGAATACTCCTGGGTTTGATCCCCAATACCACAAAAATAAATTTTAAAAAAGTATAAAAATAAATCATATAAAAAAGGAGATCCCTAAATGGAACAATTAAATCAAACTTGACCTTTAAATTTTCAAAAAGATGCTGATATCAGGGACTTTTGCTTAAATTTGAGCCATTCTAAACCTGTGATGTCATTTTACAAATAGAAATGAGATAAGATGGACAAATCCAGAAAAGAAAGAATTATTAGTATTTCTGAACACCTGACATGCAATTTGCCTTTTGCTGAATGAAAATTATATATTACACACATAAGTAAATAGATAATATATATAATTACAATTGCCGTACATCTCCTCAGAGTCTAGAAAGTTCTTTCCATTTCTTAATCACCAAATCTTGGTTGTGCTCCACGGCTTTCTGTTGTTCCTGCTGCAGCAGGCCTATCTGCTGTGATTTCCTCTGGAAGGGACCGTACATTAGCATTCAAGGTTTGGGGATGGGGTGGAAGTTAAGGGAAAAGGTGTTAATTCAGATGTTAGGAAACTGTGATAATGCCATTATTGAAGGCGCTTATTTGGATGTGTTTATACGTTGGGGTTTTATAAATAAGCCCAAGGGGCTCCTCTCGGGTGCCTGGATCCTCCTTGAATCTCCTATCCTATCTGTCTCATCCTATCCGACGGTAGAATTGATGCCTCTCTAATCCCTGGAAGTTGGGAACTAATGAACTCACCGCTGAGCTGCGGCCACAGAGCTTGGTCCCCAACTATACTGTACTTCACACTTGATTTAGTCTCCAGATGGCGAGACTGTGCCGCCCTGCCGCGAGGGACCACCTCTTCCACTGGAGTGTAAAAGTGGACGGATGTTGTTTTCTTTGCAGATTGGATCATTCTGAGCTAGAAACTTGCGAGGATGATTAGTTATTAGCTCTAATGGGCGCCAATTGAACCAACTGCACGCATATTTTTCTCCTTTCATTTCGGAGGCCGTAGGTCTCTTTGGTGGCGATGGTGGATTTATCTGTTCTCTGACGTCACCCGAGCGTGTCCCCTCCCCAGGTGATAGGAATCCAGTCTCTGAAATCATAGCACGCCTTGGTTCCTGGCCCAGACACGGTCACATAATCCGATGGCTTATGGATAAGGACAAGTTTATTAGCCCCTGGTCCACTGCACTGAGCAGTCCGTGGCACGAAATATCGATCGGCCGCGGGAACTTGGGGAGCACCACTTTTTAGAACAGGGGCCTGCGGAGACTCGGATCTGTGCCCGCTTCCCCGGTGACCTCTGCGGAACCTGCAGTCAAACACGACACAGAACACGCTATGATAATGCATCTCCTCCAAGATCTACTGGAGCCATCGATAAAGCCCTTAATTCCCTTATTCAGTCTTTTCCAGCTCGTCAGATCTTAGGGGAACAAGTTCATTCCACAGCGAGGTCGCTGCACCAAGGCCTTCCCAGTGTGACATTTATAAGCCAGTGCCCTTTAAACCTCATTGTCAGCAACCCGAGTTGCTCCCAGGATGTAAGATCCCCCCAAAAGTTCTTTCTCAAGGGGCCTCTTTAACTTGCATTTCCTTTGGCTTCTGTTCCCAGGAAGCATTTCTCTCCCCCCCAAATCCCACGGTCTGAAGGATGGACTCTGCCAGGAACCTCTGACTCATTCACCTACAGAGATGGCGATGGAGGAATTGGCAGGGCCAGAGAGTAGGAAAGTGGGAAGGGGAGGAAGCCACAGAGACCAGAGAGATGGCAGCAGGAAGCAAGGCGTGAGCCCGGCAGGCGGCGCACACCTGTAATCCCAGTACTTGGGAGGCTGAGACAGGAGGATTGCAGGTTTGTGGCCAGCCTCATCTACTTAGTGAGACCCTCCGCAACTTAGTGAGACCCTGTTTCAAAATAAAGAATAAAAAAAATAGGGCTGGGGGTGTAGATCAGAGGTAGAATGCCCCTGGGTTCAATCCCTAGTACTGTAAAAATAATAATGATAATAATAATAATAATAATAATAATAAATAAAATAGGGCTGGGGTATAGAATGCCCTTGGGTTCAATCCTTAGTACCAAAGGAAAAAAAATTAAGGTGTGCATGTAGAGAGAAGAGAGAAAAAGGACAGAATCAACAGTCTCTTTCCCCAACTGGATAGGCAGTGACTCTAACTGAACGCCCAGCTCTAAACTTAATTGTTCTTAGAAACTGCCATCCTCACAGCCCAACAGATGGCATGGGTGTGTTTGCTAGCACAGTAACATATTTCACCATTAAAATACCAAAAAGAAAAAAAAATCCACATGCTCGTTGGTTGGTGTAAATTCAATGAAGTTGTTGGGTATTTGGGGATACATACCAGAGGGATGCACACTTGGTTTATGTAAATTGCAACAAGCAACAGCCTGTTAATAAGGGTGTTGTGTGGCAATATACCTCGAAAGCCATCATCTCTTTTTGGAAAGGTGCAGTATGACGAACTGGAAAGAGCTCGGTTTTAATTCTGAGCCAAGAAAAGAAAAGAAAAAAAGCCCAATAAAATGCTGAGTAGTCACTGCTCACTATTTTAACATGAAAAGTACTAATCAGATTATGCCTAAAATTGGAATTAGGTGCTTTATTTGGAGCCAATTTCACAAGGGCTGATTTTTTACTAAGTAAACCGGAATGTGCTGAAACCATGGCAATCTAACTTTAGATAAAAATCACAAACAGGTTTAGAACACGCGCTTTGAACAAACAGTCCCCTTGAAATCCAAGCAAAACAAGAAAACAGCTTAGAGGTCAGATTCTGCTTGACACCAACATTAGCGATGTAGGAAGTGGATGTTGCCAGGGATCCTGCGTCGCGGGGCACACACGCAGATTAAACTAGAGGGTGGAGACAATGAGCCTCATAATTCGAGTTTTAAAATGCATTTCAAGCCGGGTGTGGTGGTGCATGCTTGTAATCCCAGTACTTGGGAGACTGAGATAGGAGGATTGCAGGTTTGAGGCCAGCCTCAGCTACTTAGTGAGGCCCTCCGCAATTTAGTGAGACCCTGTTTCAAAAGAAAAGAATAAAATACGGTCGGGGTGTACCTCGGAGGTAGAATGCCTCTGGGTTCCATCCCAGTACTACAAAATAACATAATAAAATAAAATGCATTTCAGCCTAAATGATGTAGTGAGTGCCCTATAATTTCCCATTTGCTTCGTCCCAATAGACCAATTTTACCAGGCTGACTTGCTATTGAAGGAGAACCTAGAACTTGGAATGTTTACGAACGGAAGCAATCTGGATTTTGTGGCTGTCTGGGCTACCTGGAGCATGATGTCTAAGGCCCCCCGAAGGCTGAGGACCTATTTGACATGCATTGCCAAAGAACAGGAAGCTTTTCCCCGGCAGCTAGATGGCCTGCCAACCATGGTATCAGGCTAACTTCTGCATTCCCCTGCAGTATCGTCATGTTTGGTACCTGGAACAAGAGTGCCTGGGAGAAGCACATGCATGAGTTTTGTAGCTGTGGGATAGACCAAGGCACGATGTGGAACCAAACCGCTGGTGGCTGCTCTGTCTCTGCCTTTAGCTAACCTGCCCTCTCTTTTGCTTTTGTCTAAGCTTGGCCTAATTGTTGGCAGCAGAAGCTCTGTAAATCAGAACTCCACAGAGCCCGCCTACACCGGCCCTGGGTACTGTTTGCATCTGACCTGACAACTCTAAGCTACTGTTTCCTCACTGTTTAACTCAGACCACATTTGGAAGCCTTCCTCACACCCACTAGATTATAGATCTACCTCTGTCTGGTTTGAATCTACTGTCTCAGGTCGACTCATTGATTAGACTTGGACTCCATATTGGTTTAAATCATTCTTTCTTGTCTCTGCTTTGATTTGCCATTTTCCTAGATAAGTATTTCTTTTATATATTTTTTTTCTTTTTTTTTTTGCGGTACCAGGGATTGAACCCAGGGGCATTTTACCTCCGAGCTACACCCCTGGCCCTATTTTTTATACTTTATTTTGAAACTGGGTCTCACAAAGTTGTGGAGGGCCTCACTAAGTAGCTGAGGCTGGCCGCGAACCCAGATCCTCCGGTCTCCGCCTCTGGGATTACAAGCATGCGCTACCACGCCCGGCTTTTTTTTTTTTCTTTCTTTTTATTTTCTAGTGCTGGGGAAGGAACCCAAGGGCATTCTACCTCTAAACTACATACACCCTCAGCCCTTTATTGTATGTATGTATGTATGTATGTATATATGTGTTTGTTTGTTGGTGCTGGGGATGAACCCAGGGGCATTCTACCTCTGAGCTACACCCCCAGCTCTATTTTATTTTTTATTTGGAAACAGGGTCTCACTAAGTTGCCGAAGGCCTCACTAAGTAGCTGAGGCTGTCCTCGAACCTGCGATCCTCCTGTCTCAGCCTCCCAAGTACTGGGATTACAGGTGTGAGCCACCAAGCCGGGCTCTAGATAAGTATTTCTATTCAAATGGTTGTATATTGAGATGGGCTTGGTGGTGCATGCTTGTAATCTCAGTACTTGGGAGGCTGAGAAAGGAGGACCACAGGTTCGAGGATAGCTTCAACAAGTATTAAGACTCTCATCAACTTAGTGAGACCTTGTTTCAAAATAAAAATAGGGCTGGGGATGTGGCCCAGAGGTAGAATGCCCCTGGTTTCACTCCCCAGTACCCCCCCCCAAAAAGTTGTATATTAAGTCTTTTTTTTAACCATATGAATCGGAAATGAGAAGCTTTAAAGTTTTATTCGGATCATAAAAACCCTTCGCAAATGAAAGGACTTTTGATAAGTGTCATTCTGACAATGAGAATTTGTTGAAGGCTGTTGGCAAGTTGGAGGAGTTTGTTTTTGAAACTGAAATTGGCAGGAAGTAATGACCCCACGTGCTTGCTCTCTCTTGACACCAACTCCCCCGCCCCTCGGCGCACTCCTGTCTCCCCCGCACTCCACCCCCAACCCAGAGCCAATAAAGAACATATTTGGTCTCACACAGCTTTTCTTGGGATAATTCAAATACTGAAGCCGACTCTCAGCCTTTCAGCTTTCCTTAACTGTGGCGCAAAGACTGTCAAATCAAAGAAAAAACGCCCTGTATTTGTCAAGCACGTCACGATGGGACTTCTCGGTGTTGTTCTCCTACCTGAATAAGTGGAGCTCTTCCTATAGTACAGGTGGCAGATTTCTGTGAGCGTCTTCTTAATTGAATGTCAAGATGCAACTCAGCTGCGAAAAAAATAAGTAAGAAAAGGAGTAAAAAGCAGATACGCGGGGAAAAAGAAAAAGAAAGCCTTATTTTTTACCCTCATGTGAACAGGCTGACAGAGGAGACTGCCACGATCCAGATGGGAAGCCAGGTTCTTCTGTTTATTACATGAGAAAATGCAGGTAAAAAATGTAGACACATGCTTAGCCCGTAGTTAATGCCCAATGCGTGAATGATTGCCTACTAATTATTTTACCTTTCCAGCTGGAACGCAGCACAAGAAAGCGAGATAACGCTAATATCAGCCCGGCGCAGTTGCGCACACCTGTGATCCCAGTACTTGGGAGGCTGAGACAGGAGGGTCACAGGTTCAAGGCCAGCCTCAGCAACTTAGCAAGACCCGTTTCAAAATTTAAAAAAAAATTTTTTTTAAAGGGCTGTGGGTAGCCAGGTATGGTGGCGCATGCTTGTAATCCCAGTACTTAGGAGGCTGAGACAGGAGGATTGCAGATTCAAAGCCAGGGTCAGCAATTTAGTGAAGCCCTCCGCAACTTAGTAAGACACTGTTTCAAAATAAAAAATGGCCGGGTGTGGTGGCACAGGCTTGTAATCCCAGTATTTGGGAGGCTGAGACAGGAGGATCCGGGTTTGCGGCCAGCCTCAACTACTTAGTGAGGTCCTCTGCAACTTAGTGAGACCCTGTTTCAAAATAAAGAATAAAAAATAGGGCTGGGGGTGTAGCTCGGAGGTAGAATGCCCCTGGGTTCAATCCCCAGTACTGCAAAAAATAAAATAAAATAGGGTTGGAGGTGTAGCTCAGAGGTAGAATGGGTTCAATCCCCAGCACCAACAAACACATACATACATACATACATACAATAAAGGGCTGAGGTGTAGCTTAGAGGTAGAATGCCCCTGGATTCAATCCCTAGTACAAAACAAAAACAACAACAAAACACTAATATTTAGAAGTACTCTAGTATGTGTGGTGTATCCCAGCTGTGTTAAAGCCACCTTGAATGAAGTTTAGCTATCAATGGCTCACCTCTCAGATTGGATGACTTATTTCAAATACCATTTATTTGGGGGACAGGAAATCTGTAGATCTAATAATGGTGTGCATAACAGCCTCACAGACCATGCAATTGTGTTCCCCTTAATGATAAACTAAACTTATATTTTAATCAATGCTTACAGAAGGAAGCTCGGCTGAGAATAGTAAAAACCCTTGAAGACTTTGATCTGGGCCCAACTGAAAAGTGTGTGAGAATCAACTCGGTGTCCAGCGGTCTGGCCGAGGAGGACCTCGAGACCCTTCTGCAATCCCGGGTCCTCCCTTCCAGCCTGATGCTTCCGAAGGTGGAGAGTCCTGAGGAAATCCAGTGGGTGAGTAGCCAGTGCTTTGCTACAAGAAGAGAGGATCTGGCACCCTTGGTTTTGTAAATGCACAGGAGGAGTAGCAGAGGAAGAATCTGGGCGCAGTTGGTTTTGCAAATGCATGCACAGGCCAGGCATGGTGGCGCATGCCTGAAATACCAGTACTTGGGATGTTAAGACAGGAGGATCACAGGTTTGAGGATAGCCTCAGCAAGTAGTGAGACTCTCATCAACCTAGTGAGACCCTGTTTCCAAATAAAAATAAAATAGGGCTGGGGGTGTAGCTCAGAGGTAGAATGACCCTGGGTTCAATCCCCAGCACCACAAAAAAAAAAAAAAAAAAAAAAACGGAAGGAAGGAAGGAAGGAAGGAAGGAAGAAAGGGAGATAAAATGTCTGTACACAGAGCAGAGAGGAAGGGAATTGCAAGCAGGGAGTGTGTAAGCAGCTGCCCTGAGGAGCAGCTTTGCCCAGTGTTTTGTGGAAAGACTTCACTTTTGGAACAATGCTTCTGCTTCCTCATCGATTTGGGGTTTGATCATGACAGCCTCCTCGCTAGCCCTCGCAAAGCAGTGCAGGTCCTTGGTAGCTGCCTGAGCATCTATCTCATCCCTGCCTCCACCCCACAGGCCCTTAAGCCAAGGCCCCCACCTGGAAGAGCCAAGACATAACTGGCCCTTGCTGAGAGGCGTTGGAAGTCCTCACAGGCAGCTGGGCACAGTGGCGCACACCTGTGATCCCAGTACTTGGGAGGCTGAGACAGGAGGATGGCAGGTTCGAGGACAACCTCAGCAAATAGTGAGACGCTCATCAACCTAGCAAGACCCTATTTCAAAATAAAAATAAAATAGGGCTGGGGGTGTAGCTCAGAGGTAGAACACCCCTGGGTTCAATCCCCAGTGTCACGCACATTAAAAGAAAGAGGGAGAGAGAGAGTGAGAAAGGAAGAACAAAAGAAAGAAAGAGAAAGAACTGCTCATAGGCTGGGGAGGCACTAGCTAGCCACATATGAAAAAATGAACCCAAAGTCAGGGAGGAAAGGTCACTCCTGAGGGCAACTAGAGGAATAAACAGGAAGCTTTTAACTAGTGGTTTTAATTAGCACAGATATTATTTCCTGAACAGTGCTCTCGCGTGTCCTTTTTAAATTGCCGGCAGGTGTGTTCGTGTTTCATGACAGACTTTCCAGCCAGTAAAAACCTGCAAGGTAAAGCGGTTGGCATGTCAAATTACTCAAGAAAACTTCTGAAACAGGCCCAATTATCCTAGGATTGTTTTCACTGTGAAATGGTGTTGGGAAGGGGGTTTTCTAGATTTTGTCTGGGGGTTGCTATTATTCTGCAGATCGCTTAAAGAAAATGCTATCTCACTGTGCCACTGGGAGTGCAGAGTGTGTTTGTGGGTCAGTGGGCAAAGGGGGGTCAAAGCCACATCTCGTAGCGCCCCGAAGGTTGTGGATGCAGCCTACTGAAACTGCTCACCTTGGCAGTCCATCTGGCCAGGCTGGGTGTGTGCTGCCCGACGCAGGGCCGCCTGCCACATGCGGCCAGTGGGCACCTGAGATGTGGCCAGTGCGAATAGACATGTGTTGTGAGTGTAAAATACACGTTTGTTTTGAAGACTTGGTACTCCCCCCAAGGGGGAAAAAGAATGTAAAATATCTCAATAATTTGTGTGTGTGGTACTGGGGATTGAACCCAGGGATGCTCTACCTCTGGGCGACACCCCCAGCCCTATTTTATTTATTTATTTGGGTACTGGGGATCAAAGCCAGGGGTGATCTACGTCTGAGCTACATCCCCGGTCCTATTTTTTTATTATTTATTTGTTTATCTGTTTGTTTATTTATTTATTTATATACCAGGGGCTGAACTTAGGAGTGGCCTACCTCTGACCTATACCCACAGCCCTATTTTATTCATTTATTTATTTGGGTACTGGGAGTTGAACCTAGGGGTGTTCTACCTACACCTCTAGTGCGACTTCTTTTTTTTTTAAACAGGTTCTCGCTAAGTTGCTGAGGCTGGCCTCCAACCTGTGATCCTCCTGTCTCAGCCTCCCACGAACTGGGATCACAGGCGTGTGCCACTGTGCTCAGCTATTATCTTAACAATTTTTATAGTGATTGCACACTGAAATGATAAGGTTTGCGATCTATTGGGTTGAATAGAAGATATTATGAAAATTAATTTCACCTGTTTCATTTTACACTTTGCCTATCACTACTAGAAAACTTAAAATGGTACTTGTAAATCCCCTTCTATTTCTGTTGGACACCTCTGGCTGGATTCTTCTTAAAGACCTGTAGTCAAGGGCCAGTGTTTACTTGCTAAACTGGAGTTCTCTCCACGGATGCCCTCAGAAGCTGGGAGATAGTGGTCCCAGTGTGTTAATAGCCTGGGGGCTCCGACCCCATTCAGATATGTCTTAAGTTGATGGAAATGCACTCTGAAGTCACTCTTACCCTGTGGTTTCATCGCTAATGCCTATTTATCACCGGCGTTACCTTTAATGTAAGAGGGGGGAATCCGCCCAGCCTCTAGCTACGGCCTCCCTTCTCCTTGTTTCAAATCCCGGGGATCTCCAGGAACAGAACACACTGAAATTTAAATAGGACTTCTAGTTAACAGAAGTCTTTGGCGCTGTTTATTTTTTCCTCTCCGTTTGTATTTATGCGAAGCGTAAAACCCGGAGCCTGAGGCACAACTGAGAGATGGGCTTACTTGTTTTCTTTTGTGTGAGAATCTCTTGCTTGCCTTTTGTCGCGAGTGTGGGTTCTTGTTTGACTGGCACGGCTTATTGGGCTATAACAAGCGTAACTCTGCCCCCTTTGTCAGGGGACAATTCTCCCACAAATCCCGAACAGTGCGCATTCTTCCAACACACTATTGGGTGTGCACTGGAATTGAAAGACTTGCTGAGCCCGGCTACTTCATCTCCTCCCCAATCTCTTTGTAATTTTTCCCCCTTCTTTTCTTACCCCCCTCCCCAGTCCCCTCCACCTCACTGAAATGAACACTTTACCAGGCCGGAAACATTTAATCGTCTCCTTTTGAAAAAAATTAATTGAAACTTCTCCACTAGTTACCTTTTGTGTTCGTACTTAATGCAATTTTTTAAGAAGGAAGGGGGAGGGGAGGGGGGAAAGGAGGGGCTCGCATATTTAATTTTTAAATGCCCCCGTTGGCTTAAAAACAAAAGACATTGGAGATTTCCCTGGCTAAGAACAGGGGAGATCTTGTAAAGGGTTTACCTCGGCTCGTAAACTGTTAAGGTCTTTGCAGTTGCTCCGATTGCCACAAAGAAAGGGGTCAGTAGTGTTGCAAGTTTTCTTTTTCTAACGAGAAAAGAAAATCGCCTACTACCTATCCGGCATCAAACCCACTAATATTTCACTACCCATTTTCGAGCGTAATTGTGACATAAATCATGTTTTATTTTCCTTCGCATCGAGTTCCCTACGTTTGGTCCCGGACGTTGCAGCCCTCTCCGGGCGCTGGCTTTTTGAGTTTTTCCTTCCCTTGAAAGTTACGGAGGGGGCGATGGTGACGGTCTGAAGGAGGGGCAGGAGCCACTGGGAATCATTCTTCATTACTGAAAGCTGTGATTTATTTTAGCCTAATTGTAAAGTTACTGCAAATTGCTCAAAAGCTTTTTAAAGATCTCAGTGATTAGATTTTGGGGGGGGGTGCGCGCAGGCGAGGAGGGGGCGGCTAAAAGGGGAAATAACACCTCTAATCCCGCTTCTGGTAAATAGGCTGCCAGCTTTTAAAATGAGTTTCCTTTCTATTAGTCAGAATATTATGCTAAGCCTTAAGCATTAGTTTTTTTATGTTGCCATAGCAGCCTTATTCCTGCAGGGTGGTGACCTGTGATGATTACAGTACAAAGCTTATAGGGTCTTGAAACCCCCTTTGAAGATGAAAAGTCTTTGATGGTTTATATTTATGCAAATCTCTTAGATATGATTTACCCAACTGAGACTGAATGGAGAGATGATTAAAATTCCCTTTTCCTTTGATATCCATTAATGGCTGAATATTCCTGAAATTTAAAATGGATATATATGTTTTCATCTTTATTTACAAAAATATCTTTATCATACCTGTGTGTTTCTTTTTTTTTATCTCCCCACATTTTATTAGATCTAGAAAGACATAATAGATTTACAATTTAGATTGTGGGGTTTTTTTTCCTCTTTTGAGGGGGGGGAGGTGGGGGGGAATCTGTGCGAGGCCCTTTTGTATGTTTCCAGATGATAGATTTTGGAATTTGGGCTACCCCACTGGCAGCGCAGAGCTAGCTGTGAACTGGTCTTATGGAAAAAATTGGTGAGCTTTGGTCTTCAAAGAATTAAACTTCCTTTTTAAGGTCTTCCTAGGTAAGCTAAAAAATTATGAAGGAACCCCTTTGGAACAAAGGGTAAGAGTGTGGTAATGAGTGGTACGGATTCCACGTTGAAAGCTGCTGCTAACCGTTGTCCGGATGTCAGTGCTGGGCACGAAACAAAAACAGAATGCAGGTAGAGCAGGCCTGCATTGTTTCAAGGGCCTTCCATTTGCATCTAACGCACAGAAGGCCAGAGGTCTCCAGTAAATATGTTTTCAAGGGAAGCGTTTAAACCGGGGAATCTCTCCTCCCGTCTAACTCCTAGGCCTCAAATTGCTCCTTTGGGGTTAAAAAAATTGTAATGCTTGGGGTTTTACTATTTAGTTCGGTGGGAACTTTGTTACTTTTTTTCTTTTTCTTTTTTTTTAATTCTTTTGTGTGGACGGAGGAGGCTGGGATATTACTTCCTCAGGTCAAAGACTTAAATACTACTTCTAAGTCTACATTTCAGGGATTGTACTTGTGTTTTGGCCACTAATCACCTGTGACACTTTTGGTTTTAGTTTTCAGACAAATTTTCACTCCACTTAAAAGGCCGAAAACTTGAACAGCCAATGAATTTAATCCCCTTTGTGGAAACCGCAATGGGTTTGCTCAATTTTAAGGTAAGAAAACCATAACGTGATTCCCTAAGTTTGTATTTTATTTGTCACCTAAAGAGAACTTTGGTTTTCACTTTTAACAGCTGCTTAAAATATTTTTAGAAAGGTTGATAAGCAAGGTAAAAACTTGAGCACCATTTGTGATCTGTATTAGTTCAAAACCAGGTTAGCAGCCTCTTAAAACAAAGAAATTGGTTAAGTAGAAAGGAAAAGCTTCCCAGTCCTAAATATTTCAGTGCAATATTTATATTTTCCTAGTAATCACTTTAAATAATCACTGTGTAAATATATGCTTTGAATTATGACATTTATAGGTTAAATGTACACAGAAAATTTATTTTCTTACCCTTACGAACTAACTTTGAAGTGTTCTTTTTCTATCAATGGCCTTTACAATGGGAGATTTTTTTCCTGGCTTCTTTGTAGCAGCATTGCCCATAATGTCTAGTAGATAAGACGTCTGTTTGTGAGTTCAGGTACACAAATAATTTGTGGTCTATTATTTCAATTTGCCACATGCGAACACAAAATATTTTGTAATGTACATTCAGGAAGATGAGCTGAGCCCGGTATTTTCAGCCATCGTGTGAGTGCCTTCGAAGACCTGCCCCACCAAATTCCTAGCCAGCCTGCTCTTCCCCCTTTATCAGAGGGCATTGATACTGTTTTCCAAAATATGCCTCTCATTCTACCTAACCTGTAAAGGGCGATCTAGCTTCTCCTGCGCCCCCTTCTCAGAGCTTCTGGCCTGCTATTTTTTTCTCCCCCCCACCTGCCCCCCTACACACAGAGGGCAGGAGAAGGAAATCACTAAAAACAAAGAGAATCTACTAGAGAATGTGAGTAAATGCTGGAGAGGAAACTTGGAGACCTGTGGGATTGTGCAGGAGGGGCTGAGAGCAAATGTTTGGGGCTGTTTCCAACCTGGTCTCATGATCAGCTCTTGACATACATAACCACAAAGTCGTCCAGCCCCCCGCCCCGACCCTCGGAATACAATCAAAAGCACATCCCTTAGATGCAGCCAGATTCACACCGTGATTTAATTTTAAGCACTGTTTCGCCATTTTATTCCATAATGTACGTAGGGGCCCTTGCAACACCTGAAATTAATCAACTGTTCTCACTGGTTCCTCGTTTCTTTCCCACCCACATCTAGATTAGCAGGTTACATCTGTACCTTCCGAGATTCACAGTGATGTCGACAACAAATGTTATCAATCTCTACTTTCATGTGGAAATGTCCAAGTTGCTTTATTAACACGTCGTGGATGACTTGTTGCGTTTTTATCTTCCCTTCTGAAGTTGCAGATTTTGTATTGTGGGTCTTTAATCCTAAGACCATGTACTTGATCCTAATGCAAATAATCCAATGAGTTTGATTTTAAAATTCCTTCCTTCTTTTTCCTTGTGGTTATACATTTATTATTTGAGAGTCTCCAAAAGCAAAAAAAAAAAAAACCCAAATTTTTGGAAAAATACAAATAACTTAAGAGTACAATCAAAATGAACGAACTCAAAGTTTCTCTGAAAAGTGGCTGAGCAACAATTTGAACATTAGAACTGTATTAACATATAGTAATAGCTCTATGAATATAATCCACCAAGCAAAGCAACAGCGACGGGATACTTATCTCGGATAGTATTAGATGCCTTTGGGAAGGGTTAAATCGGGGCTGCAGTTTTAGGACTGCGTTTAGCCACACTTTGTGACGGGGAGCTGGGGTCTCCTCGCTTGTGCATGTGCGCCTGTGAGACCTGTTCTGCTCTGTTCTTCTGCAGGCCGTGTGTGAAGAAACACTCAAGGTCGGGCCTCAAGTGGGCCTTTCTCTAGACGCAGTCGTTTTTGGAGGAGAAGATTTTCGAGCCAGCATAGGTGTCAAAGTCTCTTTTCCTCTGTGCGTGTGTGTGCGTGCGTGCGTGTGTGTGTGTGTGCAGGAGAGAGTGTGTGTTCGTGTATATGTAATTTTTTCTTTTCCCCTCACCAGTGGACATTTGCATAACAATGTCTATTTACCAAGCATGACAATGGAATGGGCACCACTTCCCCATCATTTAGGGTCCCTCCTCATAGCTGTCCCCCCGGCTTATGGAACAATACGTTTTCTGGTCATTTATAAAATAACTAATAAAAAGCCTGTTGCAGCCCCAGGCATATTAAAGAATACAGGGCATTCATTTACTTTGCTCCTAATAAGTATATTATGCTTACAACCTCATGATTGCTTAAATATTGTCTTCACAGGAGTCCAAGGGCTGCTTAGGCTTCTAAAATAAATTTAAGACACCTTGACAATGGCCTTGGTGAACTGTTCTCTACATTAAATGTAGCGCATACATATTATTTAACATCGGGCTTAAATTTATCTTAAAATATCTTCCAGAACCCTTTTTATTAAATATTTCCTGTGACACTACAGGGATTCAGTGATTTTTTTCCCCATCCTTCAAGCATGGTGCTTCTGACCCCGGTGTCTATAACTGGACTGCGTGGGCCAAGGCCCCAAACAGCATTTCCAAAACCACATCCCAGTGGTCTGGAAACCTTTTCCATGAGCAGTGAGTGTCACGGACCAAGTATAAACAGCGACACCCCCACCTCCCTTCAGGGGGACGAAAAGGAATTGATTTTAATAGCAGTCTTTCCAGGAGACTTTTGTCCCCACTGCAGAAGGCACAGTGACAAGTTTTGCCTCTCCCAAAACACACACCCTTCCATCCAAACCCCGCGGCTAAAGTATCTGGCTCTGAATCTTGGGCTGGGAAGGGGCTTTGGAGCCCAGCACAGTTGGGCCGTCCCCAGCGAGCACCATGCCGGGCTCGGTGTGAGGAGTGAGCTGCTTCCCTGCACAGCTTCCTGATCACTTTTGTGATGCTATCTTTGGACTGACACTTCCTAGGGATGGCAAGAAGGAGAAAAATCCATCAGGAGTCTCCGGGTGCCCCTGATTCCACCTCCTGAAAGGGGAGGGGCCTGGTCTTGATGCACGTAGAAGTGATTAGACTGAAAGCTACCTTGCCGGGGAAATAGACACATTGGAGATTTGATGTTGCCTCCCAGGACCCCTCCCTTCCTTTACATTTGAATAATTATGTTGCTGGGAAGCAATTCCTAGGGAGACAGAGATGTCTTTACAAACTGAAGTTTTGCAATAAGCGTCTGGGTTTTGCAATAAGTGTCTGGGTTTTGTTTCCTTGTCCTGTTTTCAGGTGCAACAAGTAGTAAAGAAACCCAGGACATTCTCTACGCCCGACAAAAGATTGTGGTGGTGGCCAAGGCCTTCGGCCTACAAGCCATCGACCTGGTGTACATTGACTTCCGGGACACGGACGGGCTCCTGAGACAGTCAAGAGAAGCAGCCGCCATGGGCTTCACTGGTATGATTCCTGATATCTTAGAAAGCAAGCATTCTGGAAAAACAGAAATTTAACCAGAAATGAGGTATCTCCTGTTATCAGATAACTCGTATACTTATTCCACAATTTGCAACATGAAAAACCAGGCAGAAGTCAGAACAAGGACCTCCTGACAAATCGTCCTGCCTGTCTTTGGCTCTGCAAATCAAAAAACAAACCACTTGTTTTATTTGCTACCATTTTTTATCCCCGTCCTCTTTAAATATTTAATTACAATTCTGGCTGCTCTGAGTGTGGCTGTTACAGAAGTGTTTTTGAGTAAACGTTATAGGAATTTGCATTGATAGGTAGAAGAAATTTTTCTTAAAATGGTCGAAATACCCATTTCTCTCTGAAAAAAAATCAGTGATATCTTGTGTGATTTGATTTTTCTCTATAACTAGTTTTTTGTTCTTCTGCCACCTCAAGTCCCCTCCTTCCCCTCCCACCTCCCAGTTAGTGTCTGTGCACCTGGTGGCACCTGCGGGCGTCGGCTGGCACTAGGACAGCGGGTCCCTCACACTCCCGTCTGGGGCTCAGGTGGGCATCTGACAATTGGTGTGCCCCATCACTCTGATCCCCATGAGCCTGGGGAGCAACCCAAGATTGTGTTTTTGCAACAGAAACCTATTTTTCAAAGAAATGCAATAGGATCCTATGCACAAACACATGTGCACAGTTGGCATGTGCAGACACACACACACACACACACACACACACACACACACAGAGGTAACCATGGGAAAAACCACCATACACTCTTTTACTCTTATTTATTCTCATACTGAAAATTCCAAGAATATTATTACTAGAAACAAACCCAAATAATAAGGAAAGGAAGCTAGCATCTTGCTATCTGTGTTATAAATATTTGGGGATTGTATCTAGTTAGGGGTTACTGAAAGAAACACCTCATAAAGTACCCTCAAATGTAAAAGATATTTTAGTGGGTTACTCTTTAACCTAAAATGAAATTGAAAGGCTTAAAAAGCAACATTATAGTTATATTAGGATTAATACAGCTCTGACAGTTTTTGTGTTTTTACCAAAACAGTTCCCACTTGTTCCCCTTAAATAAGAGCAAAAATAAACATGAATCCCTGTTTTTTTTAAATGAAAAACAGGAGATCCCTTAGAGAGAAGTATTTTTCAATTATCTGAATTATTATTAAGCAAATCCTCCCCATGTTTAATAGTGATTGAGAAAGACAGGGGTCCCTCTGCTATATCCAGGGGGCCATGCCTGTCCCTGCCTTTTTCCAAAGACTGGTTAGGACGTGGCCCAGATGCAGAAGTTGGAGAAAAACTCCATGAAATCTATCTAATAGACCCTGATGTTGGCCTCACATGTGTGGTGTCGGCTGCCAGGCAGCCAGATGTTGCTCTGAAATGGAAACTAATTCAATAAAAAAGAGAAGCCCTGGTCTCTGTCACCAGCCCTCCGTGCAACCTGGTTTTCCTCCGCTTCCTCTGCAGTGATGTTTGCCCCAGAGCTTCTAAGGGAGCGCGAGGGTTTCTCCCGAGGACAGGACCAAATTAACTTGGTCCGCAATTCAATTGCAGAAGACAAGCGATTTCAAATCAGGTTTCAATCTCTAGACTGTGCCCAACTCAGCACGAGGAACTTATGGACCTGGAACCATTGTTTCTCCACCACAGGGAGTATACACCACAGAAAAATGGAGGCAGGAGGATGGGGAGGAACCCAGGGCACAGAGCCCACTGTCCATTCAAGTGATCGAGGCCTCCACAGCCATTTTGCAATTTTTAAAGAAAAGGTCTTTGTTGTCCCAATTATATTTCTACATATATTTCTACATACTAATGAAAGGTAATTAAACGATATGAGATTATTTGTATTATTATTATTGTTGTTATATATATATATTTTTTGTACCAGGGATTGAATGCAGAGGCATTATTCTACTTCGGAGCTACACCCCCAGCCCTTTTTATTTCTTATTTAGAAACAGGGTCTCACAGGCGGGCATGGTGGCACATGCCTGTAATCCCAGTACTTGGGAGGCTGAGACAGAAGGATTGCAGGTTCGAGGCCAGCCTCAGCAACTTTAATTTTAATTAATTAATTAAAAAATAAAACAAAAAGCCGGGCGTGGTGGCGCACGCTTGTAATCCCAGTACTTTGGGAGGCGGAGACCGGAGGATCCGGGTTCGCGGCCAGCCTCAGCTTGCGCATGCGCGCGAGCGTTCTCTCTCTCTCTCTCTCCTCTCTCTCTCTCTCTCTCTCTCCCTGTCTCTCTCTC
>PVJS01030433.1:0-24095 GCA_004027185.1 Glis glis | reverse complement strand
GGAGACTGGAGGATCCAGGTTCGCGGCCAGCCTCAGCTCTCTCTCTCTCTCTCTCTCTCTCTCTCCTTAGTGAGGCCCTCCACAACTTCGTGAGACCCGGTTTCAAAATAAAGTATAAAAAATAGGGCCGGGGGCGTAGCGTGGAGGTAGAGCTCCCCTGAGTTCAATCCCCGGTACCGCAAAAAAAAAAAAACAAGAACACAGCTTCTATAAAGTGTGGCTTCACTAAGAACAAGACATATCAACATTATCTCACTTCTGTTTTTATGTCCTTGTGGCTAATAAGAGGGATACTATTAATATTAATATAGGTCATAAAATATTAATATGTATATTATAGCTAACATGGAAAATATGAATTCTATGATCATATGATTTAATAATAATATGTTAGTTCTTTTGATATAGTAGAATCTATATTTTACACTTTCAATATATTAACTAAATTCTTTTTCCCAACTTCATGAGGTAGATACTATAATTAGGGCTAATTAACTGATGAGGAAAGACAGACACAATGAAGATCAATAATTTTCTAAAGTTGTCATAAGATGGTAAGAAAAATGGATTCCAGACCATCCATCCTTAACTGAATCCAAAGTGTGCCAATTAATCAAATGACATCAACCTCAAAATAGGTGTTTAGTGGTATAAGAGAACTCTGAGTTATACGAGATTTTTACCAATGTTTAGGTGCAGGACTGCTTACAAAAGTGACAGTGACACTGAACTCAGGGGCTTATCAGTCACAGATGATCCAGATAAAATCCGTAAGAGAAAGATGGGGCCAGTATAAGATAAAATTTACCAAAGGTAAGGGTATCAGGAAGCTAAAACAGTTTTCAATTTACTAGTATAAGATAAAGGAACCCCTAGCCAGGCTTAGCAGTGCACACCTGTAATCCCAGTACTTAGGAGGCCGAGACAGGAGGACCTCAGGTTTGAGGCCAATCAGCAACTTAGCAAGACCCTCAACAACCTAGTAAGACCCTATTTGACAATAAAAAAAAAATAAAACAGGGCTAGGGGTCTAGCTCAGAGTTCAATCCCCAGGACAGAAGAAACAACAACAACAAAAACAACAATAACAACAAAAAGACAAAGAAACCCTAATTTAACAGTACTACAGGCAAAAGAAGACCATTAAAATTTAAAATATTTCATCTCAAGTGTTTCTAAAGGAAAGGAAAACTGACATTTATGCACCACACATATTTGTACATGTGAGTCTTTCGAAAATGCTATGAAGGTGATAGTATATTTTTCTATTTTCAGATAAAGAAACTGACACAGAAAGTGTTGAAGTATCCTTCCCAAAGTCACACAGTAATTAATGGTAGAGCTAAGATTCCTTCAAATTCATGTCAATATAATGTCAAGGTTCTTGCTTCCCTCAGCACAGTGCAGTAAAAGGTCTAGAAGTCACATGGCATGAGAAGCTACAAAATCTTTAAAAAGCTTTGGAATATAAGTAATTATAGATGTTAGGAACAAGGATCAATATGACATAAGATATAAAATCTAAGATTAAGACAAATTAGCAGGTGAACATTTCTATTGCAAAATAATTTTCCAAGTTGCAAATTAATTTTAACTCAGTTTCAAAAATATGATTTTCAGGCTAACGTGTTTTAATTCCAAAGTCATTTGATCCTATTAGCTATAAAATACAGCATATGTCCACTGATATCTGGAAATGGATTAAACCTTCGGGGATTCTACTTTCTCAACAGTAAAAATGAATTTAAAAAATCTCCTTATCAGGTGGAAATGAGCATAGTCATTTTCTGAAAAAATAAAGTTAATAAATCACCAGCTGAGAACACATCATTTACCTGCTCTGCATATCCCCGAACCACCTGCCTCTGTTTCAAATTGCTCTCTCCATCAAGACCAGAAGTCTCAATGTGACAGATTCCATCAGGATCGGTGGAAAAGAGTAGTACCATATCAGCAGGAATGATCTCATTACAGGACAGGCGAATAAAGTCCCCAACAGTGACGTCTTTCCAGCAACTGTCAACGTATTTTTTCTCTTTCCTAAAATTGAAAATAAAACTTTAAAAAGAATACTAAGCCAAAAACACACATAATCGTTTCTTAAAATGTTAGGGTATAATTTAAAGTACGTTTAAAGCATTAGGATAAGAGTTTAGTCTATTAAATGCTAAAAGGAAAGCGATAGAATAGATAAAACCTAAATTCCATATATGCTTCACTTGCTCCAAACTTGGTTTCTGAGCCACTAAACAAATTTTTCATCTCTTTTTTCCTTTGGAATTTTGAACCATGATGTTGTCTGAGTGCAATTCTAGGATAAAATTACAGTTAACACAAGGTTTATTCATATGCATGCTGCTCTATGGTCAGGTACCATGAATCTGGGGCAGGGGGGTTGGAGAGGAGGACACATCATCTACTATCAGAGAGCTTCCTATCGGGCAGATAGGATGGATAGTTAAATAAAACACAATAAAATAAAATGTCCAGATACAATATTTTAAAAATCATGATACCACCATATTAACACCTCTACTGATCAGTGAATGGTTATAAAGTCAGACCTTCCATATCCAAGGGTTCAACATCAAAGGATTCAACCAACCACAGATAAAAAATATTTGGAAAAAATGTACTAGACAGTTACTATAGAAATCAGTTTGGAGGCCCCTCAGAAGACTGGGTATGAAACCTCCACATGGCCCAGCTATACCACTCCTGTGTATCTTTCCAAAGGAAGTGAAGTCAGAATATTATAGTGATATATGCAAACCCATGTTTATAGCAGCACAATTCACAATAGCCAAACTATGTAGCCAACTTAGATGTCCATCAACAGATGACTAGGTTACAAAACTGTTATATACACACAATAGAATTTTTCTCAGCCATGAAGAAGAACAAATTATGTCATTTTCAGGAAAATGGATGGAACTAGAGAATATTAAGCCAAGTGAAATTAGCTAGCCTCAGAAAGTGAAGGGTCATATTTTTTCTCTCACATGTGGACGCTAGAAAGAAACTGGGAAACAAGTGACTTCAAACAAATGAGGAGAGATACCAGTAGAATAGTGGAAGAGGATTGGGAATGGGAGGTGGGGTAGGGAGGAAGGAAACATGATGAAGCAATCAGGTCAAACAATCCTATGTACATTCGTGAAGTATCAATACCAATTTCAATATTATGAATAGGGAGGGGGAGGGGCAGGATTTGGGGGAAACGCATGGGCTGCTATGTACTTGTGTTTCTATTACACTAAACCTCAATATGATGTATGGTTACAATATACCAATTAAAGTATGTTTAAGAGATGTACTAAACATATACAGATATTTTTTCTTGTTATTATTCCCTAAAAATATAGTATAACAACTATTTATATAGCATTTACATTGTATAAGGTAGTATAAATAATCTATAGATGATTTAAAGTATACGGGAAGATATATATAAGTTATTTGCAAATACTATGCCTTTTTATACAAGGGATGTAAGCATCTCTGAAGGGGTGCTGGAACAAATCCCCTCCCCGCATTGTAGATATTGAGGGATGGCTATTGTTTAAAACAGTCCAGAGTTGGCTGCAGGTGATCCCTAGGAAGGAGAATGGCAAGTTTTATCCCTTTCAAAGTATAGTTTTCCCGGTCTATACATCTTTGTAAATGAAAGTCACACCATTTGAGGTGGACTTGCTTTAAATACTCTGTTTACATTAAAGCTTTTGCCAAATGCTTCATGCCTTTCAGGCCAACAACATTCTTTATGCTCCATGAAGCATTTTCTTTAGAGTAGAATTAAACCAGGCGTGGTGATGCATGCCTATAATTCCAGTACATGGAAGGCAGAGACAGAAGGATTGCAGGTTTCAGGACAGCCTCAGCAACTTAGCAAGACTCTCAGCAACTTAGTGAGACCCTGTTTCAAAAACAAAAAATAAAAAGGGCTGAGGGTGTATCTCAGAGGTAGAGTGCCCCCAAGTTCAATCCTTAGTAACATACACACACACACACACACACATACACACACGAAGTAAGAGTAGAATGAGGAAATTTATACGGTAGGATATAATAACAGCTAGTTTAGGAGCATTTCACATACCATGCCACTAACAATATGGCAAAGGTCTATCTCATTTCCCCCCACTGTCTCCCAGATAACCATAAAGAACTGGTATTCATCACAAAAATATACTTATTTTAAAAGCAAAGTTATTTGTTTTCTATTATATTTATGGGGCTAAATATTCATATCCATTGTCAAAGAATTCCAGGAGATAGTTATATTCTAAATTGTATAATCTATATATTAAAATTAGTAATTTGCCAGATTAAATGGAAATGCCACCTTAGAATGATACTTGCATAGCTACTGCTATATAAATCATATCCAGCATTTCAAAAAATATTTAGTTTAAAAGATTCTAAATATTAGCCCTCTATTAGAGGAGTAGCTGGCAAAGATCTTCTCCCATTCTGTAGGCTCTCTCTTTAGTCTTCTGATGGTTTTCTTTGCTGCACAGAAACATTTTAATTAAATGCCATTCCATTTATTAATTCTCATTTTAATTTCATGAGCTTGAGGGGTCTTATTGAGGAAGTTTCTACCTGTGCCTATATGTTGGCATGTTGGAACTTTGTCCTCCTCTAGTAATTTCAAAGTCTCTGGTCTAATTTCCAGGTCTTTGATCCATCTCGAGTTGACTCTTGTGCATGGTGAGAGGTTGGGATTTAATTCCATTTTTCTACAAATGGATAGTCAGTTTTGCCAACACCATTTTTTGAAAAGGCTATCTTTTCTCCAGCATATGTTTTTGGCACCTCTGTCAAAAATCAACTGGCTATACCCAATCAAGATATGGGCAATTGAACTACACAGACACTTCACAAAAGAAGAAATACAAATGCCAATAAATATATGAAAAAAATGTTCAACATCATTAGCAATCAGGGAGATGCAAATCAACAGTACACTGAGATTCCATCTATCCCCAATTAGAATGGCGATCATCAAGATGTCAAATAGCAATAAATGCTGGCTAGGATGTGGGGAAATAGGAACTCTTATACACTGTTGGTGGGATTGCAAATTAGTGCAGCCGCTATGGAGATCAGTGTGGAGAATCCTCAGAAAACTGGGGATGGATCCACTACATAATCCAGCTATACTGCTCCTGGGTATCTTTCCAAAGGAACTGAAATCAGAATATTATAGTGGTACAGACATATCCATGTTTATAGCAGCACAATTCACAATAGCCAAATCATGGAACCAACCTAAGTGTGTCCATCAACAGATGAATGGATTACAAAATTATGGGATATACACACAATGAAACCCTACTCAGCAATAAAGAAGAACAAAATTACATCATTTGCAGGAAAATGGATGAACCTGGAGAGCATTATGTTAAGTGAAATCAGTCAGCCACAGGAAGTGAAGGGTGATTATGTTTTCTCTCATATGTGGAAATTTGGGAGTAATCTGGATAGAAGAGGGACTTTAGATAAAGAAGAAAACCCAGTGGAGTGATGGAGGGGGTTTGGGGAAGGGTGGTATGGAGTGGAGGTAGAATTAATGAAGGAAAACTTCCATTGACATTATGTACATATGTGAAATTATCAATGCCAATCTCAATAACTTGTATGGGGAAGGGCAGGAGGGAGGAGGGGTCCGGGAGGGGGAAGCTCACCAAGTGCTGTGTGCATGTATGTCACTATCAGTATGAACTACATTATAATGTGAGACTACAATTCACCAATAAATGTATCTTTTAAAAAGGTTAAATACATCTATTATACAAGGTTGTATCCAACTAAAGGAACTCCTTAGTTATCTAAAGTTTGTTAGCTTATGGAGAAGCAAATAAATTATTTATTTTGTCTTTTCCAAACTTCCCAAGTGTCTGTGCATACTGGTTCATTCTTCCATAGAGGGAAGTAATAGAATATCAAAAAAGAAAGACAGTAGTCATATTTTGAAGGTTCTGTACTACATGCTATGCCTATGAATAGGAATTTTGCTCCATAAACTATGGAAAGCCACTAAAGGTAAACAAGAAGGGTATGATGCTACTTCTGTTTGCTCTCTCCTGCAACAGAGTAATGTACGCATTGTTGGGTGGCAGCCGAGTTAGCAGTAGGAATGGTCAAGAAACTAATGGAAAGGTATGGAAATAATTCAAGAGAGGGATGAAGACAATCAGAATTAAGGCAGCAGTAATAAAGTAAAGGAGACAAAATCCAGACATATTTAGCTACTAGCAACAGCTGATTTTCTTACTACAATCAAGAGTTATCAAGGATGACACTATGGTTTCTAACTTGTACGATGGAGTGGTGGATGGTGCTTTTCATCATGTCTCAGATTTTAGAAACAAGTATTTGCATCACCAGAGAGATAACAAATTCAGTTTGAAAGTTTTTATTAGAAGCCCAAGGGATATGCAGTTGAAGATGTCACAGTTTGCAGTTTCTAATCTAGTGTTCATGAGTAGAGATGTGGATTTTGAAGTCCTGGGTACACAGAGGACAACTGGCACCAGGTAAGGATATAACATGCCTTAGAAGAGAGAGACTTCAAGGTGATAGAGAAGTGAAGGAAGACCCAAGGGGAAGTGATGTCGGAGAAATCAGGGGAGAAGGAAATTTCAAAAAGAGGCTAATCTGTCAAAAGCCACAGAGGAATCATGTAGAGAAAGGACCAAAGTGCCTGTGGTGTTTGGTTAGGAGGTCTGCTGACTTGGGAGAAAGGTGATAACATGAACTTGTTGATGGGGAGAGTGATGGTGAAAGCACAGTCTCCAGGGAATCAGGGAACCATTTGGTGTTGGAGAGGACAATATTTCCTGTAGCTTGGCTGTAAAGGAATAAAGAGTGAAAGTAGCCACTGCAAGGGAAGGTAAGTCAAAGAAAAATCTGGATGTAGGGAAGAAGACAATGGAAAAGGCAAAGTAGAAGATAGAAGACAGAACAGGGAAAGTCCATTGAGGTTATGGAGAAGTAATAAGGAACGGGATGCAGAAGGATGGATGGATTACTATTACAAGAAAATGAATTCCCTTTCCACCTGAGGTCAGAATAAAGTAGGTAAAAATGTGGATGGTATAAGAATGGATTTGAAGTAAGTAGTCCATGCTCAATGGCTTCTACTTTCTATATGGAAAAAAAAAAGCTGAGAATTTGTGAAGGTAGGGAAAAATGGACTTGAACATTAGGGTTAGATATTTTATTTTTTCTCTAAATATAAAAATAGAATTCCTCTAAGGAATAAGTTCATTTATTCTATATTGGTACAAAATTCAAATGAAGTCAATTTTACAATTGAATTCATTTCATGGTTCCCCATTTGGAACCCATTCTGGGATTTAAAAAAAAAAACGCTAATTTTGCTGGGCACAGTGGTGCACAACTAGAATCTCAGTACTTGGGAGGCAGAGACAGGAGGATCACAGGTTTGAGAGCAGTCTCAGCAACTTAGCAAGGCCCTCCACAACTCAGTGAGACCCTGTTTCAAAATAAAAAATAAAATAGGGCTGGGGATGTAGCTCAGAGGTAGAATGCCCCTGGGTTTAATCCCCAGTACCAAAAACAAAACAAAACAAAACAAAAAACAAAAAACAAAACAAAAAAGCTGCTGAATTTCCCAATAACTAGCTAGTTCAGGTCAATGTATCAGTACATATTAATATATATTGATATTAACATGTCAGTCACCATGAGAGGTGCTAAGGGTACAAAAATGATTAAGATGTGGCCCTAATGTAGAGAACTATGGTCAAAAATTGAAAAAGAAACACAAACAATAAGTTCATGAAAGAGAGATATGCAGAACAACTATGTGCACAAACAGGAGTGGTGCCTGGCCCTGGAGGAGGGATGGATGCCTGCCCTATCTTGATGGATGATCATGAACTGTTAACAGCAGGTCTGTCAGAGTGCTCATGCCCCATGAAGAAACAAAGCAGATGGCACAAGAGAGTGTGGTGTGCAGAAGCCACTACAGGCTAAGTGACAATGTTCACTGCCATGTTCCACTAACTTTGAATATTTAAAGATGGTGGTACATGCAAATGAGGCTGTGTTTCCTTTTCGGATACAGAATTAAAACTAGGAAAAAGACTTTCTTTTTCTCCCATGGCCTAAATTCATAGCCTAGAATTTCTTGCATCTACTTCGTTGTTTGTGCCTGTGTATCATGTTCACTGGGCAGGATATAGTGCTCACATTCCCTCCAGGAGAACTTGTAGGCCCATTTTGCTTCTTTAAGAGTTCAATATCAAACAGCTCTGCTACATAAGCATTGGAACGAGCTGAGAAGAACATGCACTCAGTAGTTAACAGGGATTCCAAAGAGGTGGGAATTGATAAGGGGGAGAAAGGGAGGTAAGAATAAGGGGTAGAAAATGTGGGCTTTCATTTATTACATTTTAAAATTAAAGAGAGAAAGGGTGCATGGAATTATGAATGAATTTTTTTATTTTTAAGAATTTTTCCAATAGACATTTAAAATAATTTATAACAAGCAAATAATGACTTATTGTTGGTCACAGCAGCAGCTAAGATTAGATGCTTTACATAAATCCATTCATTTAATATTTTATCAACATTATATGAATGCACTGTGGTCTCCATTCTACAAATGAAAAAATATTGGCCCTGCTAGGTCAAGTAACTTGCTTACAGTCACACAGCTCCCAAGTGGCCCTGGGATTTGACACAAATCAGGCGGCCCTATGGTCCACTCTCCCAAATACTAGAGTGTTTTGCCTGCTACAGCCACGTCTAATGACCACGAATTAAAATGTGGTCTAACTGTGCATTAAAAAGTAAATTAGAAGAACCACTGCATTATAAAATGCCACATATAAAGCTAATTCTTTTAGAAAGCCACTGATATTTGGATTCATTTCAAGAATCATGGAATTCGATGGATTCATGAGATAATCCTAAAATGTTAGCATTAGCTAGTGATTTGAAATTCCCCACATCAAGAATATGGTGATTTTTTTAAGGTCAGAAGATAATGCATCCTTTGGGTTCAGGCACTGTATCGATTTTTTGCTTAAATTTTGCTATTCTTTGGATTTTTTTAGGGTTCCTCAAAGGCCTATGTGTTGAAGGATTAGTCCCCAGCTCATAGCACTATTGGAAAGTGGTGGAACCTTTAAGAGGTAGAGCTCTAGTGGGAGGAAGGTAGTTCATTAGGGATGAACTCTTATAGAGGATTGCTAGCCTCTGGCCACATCTCTTTCTCTTTGTTTTGTGGTTACCATGAAGTGAGCAGCTTCCTCTGTCACCTGCTCCTGCCATGCTGTGCTGCCTTGCTACAGGCCCCAAAACAATGAAGCCCAGGGACCATGGCCTGAAACTTCCAAAACTGTGGACCACACTAAACCCTTTGTTTTTAAGTTGATTATCTCAGGCATTTGGTTAGGTATTACAAACTTGACTAGCACAAATCTCTCATCACCACCCACATAGAAGACACTAACGTTTATTGAATGATCAATAGTCTTATTTTCGTGGCATTTCTATTATCGTGAAACAGACCTTAAAACATTATAAATGGCTCCTATTTTAAAGGCAATCTTAAGAAAGTCAAGTTTCTATAATAGTTCATTCTAACTTAATTGGAGTCTTAGTAGGGTTTAAATGTTTAATTTCCACACTACTGTTTGTTATTTCAAATGATACTTACCCATAGAAATTAAGTACCTTGTGAAAGACCACGTATTACAAATAAGAACCAAATTAACTGCAAAGAAATGTTAATGTGCTTCTTTTAAAAGCTTGCTAAATTTAATAGTTCCATACTTTCATCCTACATTTTCTGAGAAATAATTTACCCAAATGATTTCTTTGTATTTTATAGAAATTTAACTTAGCATATTTAAATCAACAGTACATGGTTTTATCACCTACCATTATTTCTTTATATCTTTGTAATAATAGTCCCAAGAATAATTTGGGGGGAATACATAAGCATTATTTCTCCTACAGCACTGAATAAAAATAAATTATGTAGAATATATGTAAAAAGACAATATAAAATTACCCAAGTCTCTTATGAAATGCAATCATAAAGTGATATCTTAGAATGGATCTTAAGTAATTGTCTAGTATATTGCATTTCATCTTTAAGTTTATAAGAAAATCATCTCAAACAGATCTAGACTATGTATAAAAGGACACCTGAGGGAAAAATGTTATGCCAGGTCTCCCTTTAGGCAATTTTAATATCCAAAATATAGTTATTAGAAATATTCAAAAGTTGATTAAATGACTTGATGATATGACATGCAAAAATGGTAGCTAACAGTCATTAACCTACAATAGTAATCTTGTTGGCTAACCTTTACTTAGCCTGTAGAAAGTACTAGATGCTAAGCTTACTGTCTTATCATTATATTCATAATAGGAAAAATGGGTATTTAGCTAGCTTATGCAATTTTCCCAAAGCTATACAGCTACTAAGTGGCAGAATCAAGATTAGAACTTTTTAGAACCTAGAATAGCAAATAAATACATGTTTATTTATCAACTCTAAACCAGTACTAAAAATCAGCAATTATTTTTGCATAAGAAGTTTTATATATATATATATAACTTCTTATATGTATATGTATATATATATATATACATATATATATATATGTATTCTTTCTACTTGCTAAATTCTTTATTAGCTTAGTAAACTTTTGTTGTTGTTGTTGTTGTTTTTTTGGTACTGGGGATTGATTGAACTCAGGGACATTCTACCTCTGAGCTATATTCCCAGCCATTTTTTTTACTTTTTGTTTTGAAACAAAAAGTAAAGGGTCTCACTAGGTTGCTGAGAATTTCTATAAATTGCTGAGGCTGGCCTTGAACTTGCGATCCTCCTGTTTCAGTCCCCCAAGTACTGGGATTATAGGTGTGTGCTACCATGTCCAGCTAGTTTAGAAATCTTAAAATTGATCAAAATCTGGACTTTATTCATTATAAAATCATTTTCAAATACTATTTCTTACTATTTCTTCTTTTCTAAAGTAAAGACAGTATCAACATTTCACCTCTTTCCCTGGCATTTTATAAATACTCATGAGATAATGAATGATTCATAGAACTGTTGTAGTAAAATGCTCTATGACTTTAAAATGCAAATCATGGACTTATACTGTGTGAGTATTTCATTATTTAACAGAATATATATTTTTATGGTTACTTTTAGATTAGACACAAGTATAAGAAAAAAAAGAAAGCTAAATTTTCTTTTCTTTGCTTTGCATTTGTGGCACTGGGGATTTAACCCAGAAGCATTCTACCTCTAAGCTACATCCCCAGCCCTATTTTACTTTTTTATTTTGAAACAGGGTCTCTCTAAGTTATCAAGGGCTAATCTCAAACCTGCATTTCTCCTGTCTCAGCCTCCCAAGTACTGGGATTATAAATGTCTGCCATGCCCAGCTTAAATTTTCATTATTCAAGTAATCTTACATCCACTTACAAAGAAGAAGAGTCATTCCCCCTGTTTTCTTGGCAGGTCTTTAAAACAAATATTGTGAAAGCTACTGGAAAAGTACCAATAATGAACAATCTTCACAATCCTGCAGGTTTCAGCTTAAATATCACTTCTTCAAGCAAGCCTTCTCTAACTTCTTCCTCTATAGCTCTCATGAGATTGAAGACAAGTTACATTCATCTATACTGTTCACTAAATATTATCTTCCATCTAAAAATAAAAACTCAGGAGCTTCATGTAATATATACATGATGGTTTAAAACTCACCTTAATTGAGTTTATTCTTGGCTACATAGACTTTCTACTTCATAAATACTGGAAATTCAATTCTCCAACAGAGCACACATGCTCCTGCATGGACTTCCTCTCATGAATGGTCTCTGTTGTCACTGCAGTGGGACACCTCAAGCTTTGTGCATAAAAAAGAACACTCTTCTCCATTTTTCACAATCCCTTTCCTCCTGTCTTATCTTTTCATATCTCATCTTATTTTTCAAATCCATTCAAGTTCTTGTTTTTCATTATCCATCTTCTTTCTAATCCTAAATTGTAACACTTCATGTTAAAAACTACCTGCTTGCTTTCCCTCTTAGGATCTGAAGTTTAATTCTTTCAATCCCACCACAAATGAGTCCTGGAAGCCTTTATTTTGTCAAGTCCTGGATTGACAAAGACTTGTTTTCCTCTGATATCTGAATTAAATTCACTGTAGGATCTTAACAAATTTTAGTTGGAAATAATCACAATAATAGTAACAACACAAACCGGGTGTGGTGGCACGTGCTTGTAATCCCAGTACTTTGGGAGGCAGAGACTGGAGGATCCGGGTTCGCGGCCAGCCTCAGCTCTCTTGCTCTCTCTCTCCCTGTCTCTCTCTCTCTCTCTCCTTAGTGAGGCCCTCCGCAACTTTGTGAGACCCGGTTTCAAAATAAAGTATAAAAATTAGGGCCGGGGACATAGCGCGGAGGTAGAACGCCCCTGCGTTCAATCCCTGGTACCGCAAAAAAAAAAAAAATAATAATAATAGTAACAACACCACCACAAAAAGGGTCCTGATTGCCCCCAGGGGTGAAAACACAAACACGTTTCTAAATGATAACACGTATGTTTCTTAGCAAAGCTTCTATTACACTTACCTACTGTAAACTTTGGTTATTAAGTTGTTGATCTGTTTGTCAATTTTGTATTTTCGGTAGTCTTCCAGGCCATCTTTAATTGCGATAATTGTAAGGACCACCACCAGAGGCAGCATGGTAATTTCCTTTTGGAAGGCCTCTACCAAAGGCACCCAGTTCAGGACAACTAGGAACAGGAAATATAAATTGGCGGCCCTGCAACCCAAACACACACAGGGAAGTGTTAACAAATCACTTCAAGGACTGAGGTGAAAGAGGCAAAAGACTTTTCTGATTTCCTGTAAGTTTGCATTAGGTGACTTCATATGCTAGAAAATAGAGAACTAGCAAAATTTCACAAATCTGCATGAACTATTTAGTATCCTGTTAGACCTTTGGCTTGGGTCATACTTTAATAAATGTAAGATATTATTTATTGAATGTATAATAGTAAATATTTGAGTGGGACAGTTTTGAGTGTGTGACACACAATAAAAAGGAAGTACCATTTTCTCTTTAAAAGTTAAAATAAAACTTAGAACTTTCTTAGATTCAATGTGTTTTTAACCCTTTATTTAGCCTTTTGTGTGTCTAAACAGTAGATTCAAACAAGGCTCAAAATAAGTAGGAAAGCCTGAGAATTATTTTTTCTTCTTGAGACTTACTCCTCTATTTCCTTTTATGCTATTCAGAATCATATTATTCAGGGAATTTCCTCTATTTTTATATATTCAAATACTCCTCCACTGGTTCCTTATTTGGGGGCTTAAGGTAAGTTCAACATACCCCTTTCCTTAAAAGAAAAACAATATCTCAATTCTGCATAGCCCCTTAAATTTTTATCACATATTTTCACATTGACCATGAACTCCTCAAAAGAATAACCTATCCATACTTCTCCTTTGTCACCTCCAATTTCTTTTACTCAGAAATTTTCTTCCTTAACCCTTTTGGCTACTGTTGTGGCTTTGATTATTTCTATGTAGACCACAATCAAACTACATGCAGTTCTTGGGAACTCTTCAAGTTTCTGAGTTGTTTTCCATCAAATGCACTAGATCACAAACTCCATCAAAGATGTAAATACCCATAGCACTTAAAGCCATAAATTTGACAAATTCACATCTGTACTTTAAATATAACTACTGTTCGATAAATGTATATGGAATGTATACAGAATAAATCATGAAAATCAATGTATGCAGAATAAATAATGAATGTTGAGAACCTCTATACTCACATTAGCATCTCAAATACATTTACAAAAACAATAATTTTTGAGCCTGTCTTACTTTTTCTGTTAATCTTTCTCATCATCACAGCCCAATATGTTCACATTATCTTTTTCCTCTTTTCACTTAATTTCCCACATCTAATCCATAGTGTATCTGTAATAGGTTATCCTTCTTTTCATTTGCACATTGTTCTAAGTTCGAGTCTCCATGACAAATCACCAGGATATATGCACCAGCTTCCTAGACGATCTCTCTGCCTTCAGTTTCCCCCTCAGCCCTTCCATCTACCCACCACATGAAATACAGGCATGAGTATGTTATTCCTCTGTGCAGAGCTGTGCCTGAAGTTTTAGGTCCCAACTCTTCATCCTGACATCAAGACCCCTTTGGTGAATTATATTTCCTACATTATTTCCCAATGCTCCCCAGCATAGACTCTGTGTTATCAGAGGGGACGACTTCCCAGGCTTTAAGCAAGCCTCCCGTGCTACTACCTTTATGCGTTTACTCACATTCCTTCCTCCATCTGAAATATGCTTTGCCCATATATACCTCTGCCTAAATACCGTATCCACTCTCACAAGCAGGCCAAATGCCTCTCCCCTTTATTGCTCCAACAAGTGTTATGATTTCTCTTTGAGGCTTCCATTCTCCTTTATAGCACTTTAGAACACTCATTGCACACAAATCTGTGTCTTTTCACAGTTTTATGTATTTCTTGTATCCCTGGCTAATCTGCAAACTCTACAAGCGAAGAAGCAACACTTATACTTGCATTTCCTCCAGCACCTCAACTCATAGACAAGCTTCACTAAAGGCATATTAAAATGAATTATGGCACTGATTCATTTAGTAACATCTTGCATCTGCATTTGCTTCAGAACTCTATTTACTTATATTACCAAGTAAGAAAAATCTGAAATTAAAGTGCAGCATAGTTTAAGGGAAAGAATATTAAAGCAAGAGCAAGGAGACCCAAAGCTGTAGCCCTTAGTCTGATATTTATCACTGGCATGACACTGGTTAAACCACAAAAAGTTGTCTCATCTTTAACACTATGAGGATAACAATATCTTCTCTTCTAACAAGAAGGCATCTTACCAATTGCAAAAAGCTATATGTATGTGAGGGTCCATCATTCCACAGCAGACTTGAACCCAGGGATGATGTCATAATCCTTAGGCTTAAATAACATACAATGTTGTGAAAATGAAAAAAAAATGTATATTTGTATATACACGTGTGTGTGTATTAACTAGAATAACAGCCAAACTACATTTAAATTTTTTTTTCCAAAAAATAAAATAGTACCTGTGAAACTGTTCAAATAAATTTCTTGGCACGAAATTCAGAAGTGTGTACTTTGTCGTTCGTATTCGGTTATTCACGTAGGTTCCAGAGAACTTTTCATATTCGTCCTTGAAGGGCCGGAGGTGGGGAATAACAACCCGGTGCTTTCCTGCCAGTTTGGGGGTCTGGGAGGACTTGGCCCCACAGGCCAGCAGCGAGGAGTAGTTGTATGGCCTCTCATCCTCATCCCTGGTTCTGCCACCCATCAGCCGCTGCCAGTGGTATCTGGCCCATTGAAGAGGCTCAGTCATGTCCAGGATGCGGAGAGATCCAGGTCATCTGGCAACAAACAAACAAAAAACACACTTCTTATAAGCTTCTGGGAAGTCTTGAAGGACAGTAAAATTTGGAATTTCTTCTCTCCCAAATAAATGTATGACCCGATGGTTCAACATGTAAGTGGAAAAGTAAAACTTACCTTTGGAATTTCATTTTACCTAAATCTTTATGAATAAAGCACACAACCTTCTGCCTCATCTGATCGTCTAAGTGACAAATGACAGTGCCCAAAAGACCATTTGCTTCCATGACTTGAAGCAAACACTTTGGGCTTACTATGAACAAGTCTCTTAAACTCTGTGGTTATCAGTTTTCTCATCTTTGAAGTGAGAATAATGTCATGTATTTCAGGAAATTCTCATGAGAGTCAAATGAATAATAATAATGTATTAACTCTTAATAAAATGAAATGATATAAATTACCCAGCCTAATTCCTGATAGGGCAATAAGCAGCCAATAAAACCTATTCAATGTAGATTACAAAACTGCCACAAATTCTTCCATCCATCCCTTTGTCCTTCAAGACATGGATTCTTTCCCTACCTGTTGCATATGCTTTCTCTACCTTAGCCATGTGCCTTGCTTTGGCTAAAGAAACACTGACAAATAGGACACAAGCAGGGGCTTGAAAAGTACTCGATCATCGGGCCTTGCTGTCTCTTCTTTGGAACCTTTTTGACACTATTACAAGGCCCCAGGAACAAGGTCCTACACAAGGTCCACTTAACACCACTGCTCCTGCCAATATGTGGGTGAGGCCATTAACTGCCAGGTGGCCGCCAACACCTGAGTGTGCCCAGATGACACAATCTAGAACAGAGATGAGCTATTCCAGCTGAACTTTGCCCAAACTGCCAGTTATTTTTAAGCAGTAGCTTGTGGTGGCAGCTTGAGTTAATAAAAGTACATCATAACATATCCAGAAATCTCCTCCAAAATAAGAACATAATGCTATATAAGTTAATCAACAGATAGTAGAGGAAAATAGTTTATATAAGCACTAAGAATGCTTCATGCATCTCACACCAAATTCATTAAATGAACACTGACAAATGTCATGATTTCAGAAGGCTGAAGTTAGTATGATTTGCTATTATTTCAGGAAACTTTAAAGTTTTCATTTGCAATTAAATTCTTATTAAGACATAAGGCTGTGCATCCCTCTAGTGTCCATAGTCTCATACAACAATCTAAATTTGGCTCTTTAAATTTCAGAACACCATTTCTTGAGACTGAAAACATAATATTAAGTAAGCAGATAGGAAACAAATATGGGAGGTGTTAACTTCTTGTAACTCGTGGTTTGTCTGCCAAATAACCTCTCCCAGTGGCAAAATTACTTCCTGATTCACAGAGACAATCAGCTTCTCATTCCACAGACACAAGTAAGAACCATATTTTTCCCTAAGTCACTCGGTTCCCAAGAAAAACATTCCCTAATAACTAGAAGCCATTTCATTGCTGAAGTATTTCTGGGTCTGCTTTCCTCTGTGCCTTTTCAATTTTCTTCAACTTACATTAGGTGCTCCATGCCTTCCCCTTTTCTTCCTTCTTTTCATTTTAAGCAATTTTAGTGGAAACAGAATGGAGGTTGGCTCACTGCCCCCCCAGCATCTTCCCTCAGCTGCCAATAGTCCTTGTACTCCTCAAGGCTAAACAGCTCCCCATCTTGTAATAAGTCTCCCATCAGCATTGCTGCTCATTCCTGAAAAGTGATAATTGGATCAGAGGATGGATTTAAGCAAAACAGAGAAGCTGTGCTTTCAAGGGACTAGGGAGAAAAGACCAGGTTTGGAGGCAATTAACAGACAATGAGCATCTTTTCAAATGTCCTGTTTAATTAAATCCTTTTATACTGGGCAGGAATAACCAAGGATCTATTTAGTTACTCTAGTTCAGTGGCTTCCAAAATGTGTTAATTGCCATCCCAGGAGAAACATATTCTGTGATGCAACCTAGAATATATACACACACACATAGCCAAAACAAAGGTTCTGGGAAACAGTTCTTACCTTTACTGCTTGGTATGCATACAAGTGTTTTCTATTCTCTTTCTTTCTTCTTTCTTTCTTTCTCTTTCTTTCTTTCTTTCTTTCTTTCTCTTTCTTTCTTTCTTTCTTTCTTTCTTTCTCATATTAAAAGGATGTGTTGGATTAGTCTCAAGGCCCACTAATGATTGCTCTACATAATTTGGAAGCCACTGATTGCATTTGGCTCCATATTGAATTGAAAGTATATATGGAGGTGGATAGATCCATGTTCCCAGCCCCATAGACACAGGAAATAGACTCAGAGGCACCGGCAAGAGCAACACTTTTCCAACCACAAGCTGGAGTAAGTAGCCTTTAAAAAAATTATTGGGCCAGAAGTGGTGGTGCATGCCTGTAATCCCAGTACTTGGGAGGCTGAGACAGGAGGATCACTGGTTCGAGGACAGCCTCAGCAAGTAGTGAGACTCTCATCAACCTTGCGAGACTTTGTTTCCAAATAAAAATAAAATCAGGCTGGTGGTATAGCTCAGAGGTAGAATGCCCCTGGGTTCAATCCCCAATATAAAAAAAAAATTATTAGTGCATTGTAATTGTACATGATAGGAAAATTCATAGTGATACATTCATGTATACACAGAACATGTGGTCTCTGTTTCCTTCTCCATACCCCCACCACTTCCCCTTCCTTCCTCCCTCTCCCAGTCCCCTTCCACTACTCTACTGGCCTCTCAGCTAATGTTCATGAGGTCCCTTTTCTTTCCTTTTTCTCTCTAGCTTCCACATATGAGAGAAAACACACGGCCCTTAATTTCCTGAGTCTGGCTGATCTCATTTAGCATGATATCCTCCAGTTCCATCCTTTTTTCTGCAAATGACATATTAGTACAACCACTGTGGAGATCAGTATGGAGATTCCTCAAAAGACTAGGAATGGAACCACCATATGATCCAGCTATACCACTCCTCAGTATCTTTCCAAAAGAATTAGTCAGAATACTATAGTGATACGTGCACACCTATGATGACAGCAGCACAATTCACAATAGCCAAGCTATAGAACCAACGTAGGTGTCCATCAACAGATGAATGAAGAAAATGTGGCTTATACACACATTGGAGTTTTACTCAGCCATGAAAAAGAGCAAAGAGCCTTTTAACCTTTCTCTAACCTAGCAAAGTTAAAATATGTCAAAACTTAGAAAAGGATTTGTTATTAATACTGTTTCATATAAACATTCAGGCAAGTTACTTTAAAATAAAAAGGAAAGCAAATCTGAATAACTCATGCCTCATCAAGAATCATAAAGACTCACAGTCTTTAAATTTGGAAATTATTTAATCTAGAGTTCACAAATCAGTAGCCCTTCAGCAAAATTCTACCCAGTGATGCATTCTGCATTAGTGCACTGGTAAAAACATGGTTATGATTTATTTCTAAGTGTAGAGAGAACCAGCATTTTAAAATGGAGGTAAATTCACATAAAATATTGACAATTAGCTTCTGTTAAAAGAAAACTCAACAGAGTACTGGGCACAAATTTTGAAAGGCTAACAAATGTCAGAAGTCTTTTCTCTGGCCCTTGACCAGAACCCTGAATCTTATAGTTCATGCATTTTAACAGGGCGAATAAGCACATTGCTCATTACTTAATTTTTTTGATTGGCATATAATAATTGTACAAATATTAATAGGTACAATGGGATGTTTTGATACATGTATATATTGTGTAATAATCAAATCAGGCTAATAACATATCTATTACTTCATACATTTATTCTTCCTTTATTTTGTGTGTGTGGTACTGGGGATTGAACCCAGGGGCATTCTACCTCTGAGCTATACCCCCAGCCCTATTTTTTTTATATTTGAAACAGGGTCTCACCAAGTTTCAGAGGACTTTACTAAGTTGCTGAACCTCGAACCTGCGATCCTCCTAGCTCAGCCTCCCAACTACTGGGATTACAGGCATGTGCCACCACACCTGGCTCATTTATCATTTCTTTGTAGTGAGAACACTCAAAATCCCATTTTAGCTATTTTGAAATCTTTAATACAGTATTGTTAAGCATCAGTACCCTATTAGGCAATCAAACTCACTCCTTTCTATCTTCCTGTAACTGTATACCTGTTGACCAATCTCTCCCTATTCCCTCCTCCTCCCACCCTGGCCAGCCTTGGTAACTGCTCTTCTTCTCCCTTCTATGAAATCAGTTTCTTTAGATTCCACATGTGTGAGAGATCATACTCACCACTTTTTTTTTAACAAATCAGATTCCTCCTGCAGTAGAGACCCAGGCTTAAATATTTGTGGTACCACTTATAAGATATGTGACCAACATAATTAACCTCTGAACCTCGGTCTGCTAAAGAATAAAATGAGACACCTTAGAGTCATGGACATGCTATAGATGAAAAATGTTCATTCTATTCCTCTCTCCTTCAACCATTTCTCATGCCATAGATAAAGGTTGGGAACCCCGTACATTGGACTGAGGTACCAACTTTACATGTATATTTTTCAACTTAAATGAAGTTGTCTAAGTAAATGCTCAGTTCTATGTACTTGTTGATACCTGAAAAGTAGCCAGCTTTAAGTAGGATACACATAGAAAACCAGACAATAGCAAAATCCAGGCATGACATGAAATGACCTTTGTACCACCCAAACTCATCCTCAACCATTCACCCCCAAACTCATCCCAACTATCTTCATGAACAAACTATTCCACTGTTCTGTTTCCCAATCTCCCTTTATAAAAATACCCAAGGGCTCCTGTTAATCACAGTTTCCCAGGCCTCTTCCCTGGAGATTATGTCAGAGAATCTAGAGAAGAGCCCATGGCTGTGTAATTTAATTAGTGCCCCAATGACTTATCAGGGACGTTACAAAGTGTAGCCTACCCCCTGTACTTTTGCAAATACTGACCTCTCTTTCTAGAGGGCTGGTCAACCACATCGTCCACTCACCACATCAGCCTCTATTTGTTCTCTGGACTGTTTTAGCTGGACCTTGGAGTGAGTCAATTGGGAGGGGTCTGCAGAGGAGGCACTGTATGGCAGTCTCAGCTGTGCTGCCATTACAGCCCTGAGCTCACTGTGCTTGACACACTGTGCTGCAAGTGGACTCTGCTCAAAGTCGGGGAACACTGGCAATTTCTCTCCATGTGTCCACCTAGGGCTTGGCCAAAGTTAAATGTTCAACAAATGTCTGTTGTTAATCATGGAATGTTTATAGAAAAGAGGCAGTACGGGAAAATAACCCCACTCCTGCTTCCTCTTTCATGGCTCAGCCTGGCTCTCCTTCCCTTAGAAGTAGGAATATAAGATTGAAGTTGGAGAAAATAGAAGTAGCTACTTTAGGCCAATGATTGCATCATTCTGCCTTTATTAAGAAAAGGAACCTGCTTCTCCAGGCCTGAAAAACTCTTTCAGAAAAGCATTGTTTTCTCTGCCAGTGAATTTATAAGATCAGTAAGCAGTGTAGTTGTGATTAAGGACACAGATGCTGGGGCCAGATACCAGTGTCAATTCCTGACACCTCCACTCATCAGCAACCTTGCTCAAAGGGTTGTTGCAAGGATAAAGTAAATGTATTTAAATCCCTTAGAACAATGTGTGTCCCATAAGTGCTCCATGAAGGCTGACTACTGTAGAAATTAATGTGGAAAATGTTTCCTCAACTACAATACTTATTTGTAAGTATTGATTGAGAATTTGTGTGCACTGTTGATACTAACAAATATAGCCTAATACTCACCTATGTTTAATTTCTTAAGCTCTAACTCATGTTAAATCACTTGGTCACATACATCGCTTAGTAACTTTGGTGTTCAGTTAACTGGAGAGGCTTTCAGGCAACCAACTAGCTAAGGATGGAATACCCTCCCTTCCTCTCAACTGTTGCCAGGGGCAAGTCTAACAACCCAGAACACACAAGCTCTAACGAACAACCTAATGTGAAGCACTTTTAAGACTTTTTTTAAAAATCCCCACAAAGCTGATTTGTCAGTTTTCTGCTAATAAAACAAAAACAAATGATATCTTGCTTTATTTGACCTGATTCTCTGCCACTGATAGGAGCTTTGTCTTGAGAATTAATAAAAACGGACTTCAGAAACACACACAACAATAAAATAAACAAACAAAACCTAAGTGTTTAAAGTTCAATGATAACCACTTAGAACCAAAAAGAATGTTTTAATCTAGGATATTCTATTATTGTGAGTGAGCTGTTGTCCTTTTTAAAGGTAATGAGACAATATTTCATTAAGAACAAATAAAAAATCTGCTTTTTATCTAGACTTTGTTAAAGTCTCCATTCTCAATTTCACTTTTAGTTTGGGAACAAACTACAACCTCAGGAAAATTGGGATTACCAATAAACTCAGTGCTAATTAGTGATGGAAGAAAAAAGAAAACATATTATAGAAGATTAACTGTTCAAAAATGCCCACATGTTCCTGGTCTGAACGTGGCAAGGTGAAGTCTAAATTACCCAGAAATGCAGATTCAGAATGTCATTTTTTATACTTTTATTGGTAGATTATAGTCTCACATCATAATGTAGTTCATAGTGATAGTGACATACATGCACACAGCACTTGGTGGGCTTTCCCCTGGCTTCCTCCTCACTCCCCCCACTCCCTGTACAGGATATTGAGATTCACATTGGTATTCTCACATATATACATATGTCAATGGAAGTGATTCCTTCATTGATTCTCCCTCCACCCCACCACAACTTTCTCCTAGACCCCCTCCATCACTCTACTGGGGTTCTTTCTTCTTTATCTAAAGTACCTCTTGTATCCCAATTACTCCCTAGCTTCCACATATGAGAGAAAACGTATGACCTTTCCCTTTTCGTGAATGGCCAATCTCACTTAACACAATGTTCTCTAGGTCCATCCATTTTCCTGCAAATGACAAAATTTTACTCTTCTTTATTTCTGAAGAGAATTCCATTATGTGTATATTACATAATTTTGTAATCCATTCATCTGTTGATGGACACCTAGGTTGGTTCCATAATTTGGCTATTATGAACTGTGCTGTTATAAATATTGAAGTGTAATGTCATTTAATGGACACTTTGCTTTAGTTTATTGACATTAGCACTTTGTCTCGAATTTAAGTACTTACTGATATAATCACAGGTCCTAAAGATCAAGGTTCTCAATAAATACTAAGACTGGGAGCGAGGGGTTGGGTATGGGTTTAATAAAAAACAAATGCCATATAAATAGCCAACTTACAACCCAATTTCACAGCAAGACAACAATACATTAGAAAAAATGTTTCATTGCAAGTAATCATTTTATCACCAATATACAAATATCTATATGCACTAAAAGATATATATGCAAACTCGTTTATAATTGTCACAAGAAAATTACAGCCCAATATTACTTATGGATATTAACACCAAAAATTAGCAAATTAAATACAACACAAAAGAACAGATGCTGGTGGCCCTTGAGTTGAGGGGGCTTCAAGTGGAGAACTCATGCATATAATTACAAGGAATTGAATTCTGCCAACAACCTGAATGAGATTGGAAGTGGGTTCTTCCGCATAGCCTCCAGATGAGAATGCAGACTGTGTACACCTCAAATTTAGCCTTTGAGAACCTGAGCAAACAACCCAGTCACATTGTGACAGGCCTTCCGACTTACAGAACTATGCAACAATCAGTAGTAGTTGTTCTAAGCTACGAAATTGTGGTGTTAAACAGCAATAGAAACTGATGCAGAAGGCTCAGAAGTAGATCCACATATAAATAGGAATATAAGATATAGCAAGGTGGGATTTCAATTCAGCAGGAAAGTGGTAATTTAACTCTAAAATCAGTGGAAAGCAAGAAGGCTAAATTCCTACTTTATAACACATTGAAATAAACTCCAAAGACATTAAATATATAAATGTAAAAATAATAGTAAAATAACTAGAAGAAAATTTAGAATAATATTTTTATTATTGTTAGTTGGGCCAATTTTCCTAAGGAAAAAATTGTGAAGGAGAGATAATTTGGCTACCAATCATGTATCTATCTTTCTATCATAACAAAAGTCATAGAATCAAGAGATAACTGCAGCATATAATCAATAACAAGGATTTAGTATTCATAATATACAAACTATTCAAATTTAAACCCAAAACAAGAGCCCAGTAAACTTGGGCAAAGAACACAAATAAGAAATTTTCAAATAAAGAAATCCAGAGGATCCAATAAATATAGGGGCACTCAATCTCACTAGTCACCAGAAGGTAGCAAATTAAAGCTATCAGAAAGGTGATTCTTTTATCCATTTAACTGATAAAAGTTAAAATGAACAATTATAGACAATGATGGTGCAGAGAGAAACAAACTGTCTGGTGACAAGAATGTGAATGACTGTGTTTTCCCAAAGAAATCTGAAAATATCTATTCAATTAAAACTACATAAAACTATTAACTTAACAATTTTAGTTTGGGAGTCTTACCTATCTATGTGCATGGACATATGCACAAGAATGTATAATGTAGCTTTTTTTTTTTTTGCGGTACCAGGGATTGAACCCAGGGGCGTTCTACCTCCGCGCTACACCCCCGGCCCTATTTTTTTATGCTTTATTTTTGAAAC
>PVJS01030432.1:0-24096 GCA_004027185.1 Glis glis | reverse complement strand
TAGTGTGAAAGCAGACATAGATTTTTTTTTAATTTTTTTTTTTTTTGCGGTACCAGGGATTGAACGCAGGGGCGTTCTACCTCCGTGCTACACCCCCGGCCCTATTTTCTTATGCTTTATTTTTGAAACCAGGTCTCACGAAGTTGCGGAGGGCCTCACTAGGTAGAGAGAGAGAGAGAGACGGGGGGAGGGAGGGAGAGAGAGAGAGAGAGAGAGAGAGAGACCGTGCGCGCGTGCTGAGGTTGGCCACGAACCCGGATCCTCCAGTCTCCGCCTCCCAAAGTACTGGGATTACAAGCGTGCGCCACCACGCCCGGCTGCAGACATAGATTATATGTAAATAAATAGTCATGGCTATGTTACATTAAAAGTATATTTACACTTAGCGAGAGCCTGTTTCAAAATAAAAAATAAAATCATGCTGGGGATGTAGCTCGTTATTGCATATTATTGCTGTATTGAAAAATATTGAGATGAAGAGGGAGGCTAGTGGAACTCATGCTGGATAGTTTTGATAACCTTAGTAGAGTATGTAAGGCTGGTTTATTTGCTGAGATGTGGGGTAGCTCAGAGGTAGACTCCCCTGGGTTCAGTCTCCAGTAAAACAAACACACACACACACACACACACACACACACACACACACACACAGTATATTTGCAAAAATAGCTAGCCAACCTATGGGAAATTGTTCTCCTGCCTTAGTAGAGCTTGTGGGGTGGATGATAGTGTGGTGGCTGTCTGGAAAATTGTCTGCCATGACCATATTAAAATTTATTAGTTTTCCCCCTAATTGTTTTAGCAGCCATTTGTGAACATTCCTAGATGCATTAATTCATAAGGGGATGCACACTATTGATACTCTACTTATTGGCTGGAATTCTGGAAAATTAGAACTTTCCCATAACAACTGTTTGGTTCCTTTGAAATATAATTCCTATAGGAAAGGAAGCATAAATTTTTAGTTCTTTTTACTTATTCTCAGAAATAGTAAGTTATTCTCAGAGTTAATAAGTAAAGACTTGGTTCCCTAGTTCCCTAGTATTCTTCAAAAGTGAGTGATGATTTTTGAGTTATGAACTCCTCCTAGATTTTTAACATATTCATTTTGATTAAATCAACTACATGGACTAAGCTTTTGAGTCATACTACTTTATCTTTGTCTAGTGGAAACTAATTAAGATTGGCTCCTGAGTCTTTTTGACAGGACCTTAGTCATCTTTGACAACTTCCTCTTCCTCTGACAAAACAGTATATTCAGATTCATTTATGCATTTTCTGTTCCAGACTGGTAAACAGCCATTTCTGTAGGAGCCTTGGTTTCTTTCAGTCAGAAATGGTTTTTAGAGGGCACAGTGTAGGTTGTAAGGTTGCTTATTGGTACTAGGTTAGTCACTGTTTTTAGGCCTTCAGAGTAGATAACCTAGGAGATACATGTATGTCCTATATGTGTGTATGAAAACACACAAGAGTTTTTTCTTAAATTTAGGATTATATTTTTCAGTAATTTCAGTTTTATATGTGTATCACTTTTTTTTTTTACTTCGGAAATTAAAGCTCCCAAAGATGTGGACATAATTACACAGTCTGAAGGGAAGCCCACAAATTGAATGATGGCATTCAAAAAAATGATGGCATTCTCAAAATGCCATCACCTTTAATTGATAGAGAAACTTACTGCATGTTATTGCTGTATTGAGAAATATTGAGATGAAGAGGGAGGCTAGCGGAACTCATGCTGAATAGTTTTGATAACCTTAGTAGAATATGTAAGGCTAGTTTATTTGCTGAGATGTGGGATTGAAGATCTGAAAAATAGAAAGAAATATGCTACGGGGACTCATAGAAAACCAGCATCAAAGGAAATAACTGCTAACTGGCAGCACAGACTCAACTAAGATTAGAAAGCATGTATTCATTTAAAAAGAAAACAGTTCCCGTAGAGGTCATCGAAATGGCTGTATGTGAAGTTGGGACTAAGTATGTGGTGAAAGTGAATTTAACTGGTAAAGCACTGGGAAATTGGCAGACTAAGATGGAATCAAGAGATAAACATATGAGCTAATGTCAGTGATCTGGTTGAGCAGGAGTTACGGCATAAAAGAGTTAACAGCGAGTGCCTGTGTAGTGTGGACATGGCTAGGATTTAATTGGTTATATCATGGTTCTTGCTTGTTTTCCATCATCTACTGCTTAACAATTCTAGATGTCAGCAATTCTTAATTCTTATTTGAATTAGAATGTTTTAAGAATATAAGTACATACATATATAGAAGGTTCAGTTTAGTATCTGGTATATAGTTGCCATTTATTGAATACTGTTATTAAAAGGGATTTATAAAGAGTATTTGGTTTGTTCTTACAGCTTTGTGACCAAAAAATCCTGAGGAGTGTAATGGTTAAGTAACTTGCCCAACACCACCGGTAGTGAGAGGGCTGTTCTGCTGCACCAGCTTGACACTTTTCCCATCTCCCTGCAAGCCTTCCCCTGTGCTTTACCAGTCTCTCTGTAGTTAAAAGCTATCCTACTCTCAGAAATCAAGAGAATAAAATTGTAAGTAAGGGATTCATTAAGTACCTCATCATACTTTCTCCAGCAAGTATTAAAGTATTATAATCCTTAATAGTTTTCTATATAATTTCTTTTCTGGATTTTGTGCGTGAGTGTGTATGTGTGTGTGTGTGTGTGTGTGTGTGTGTGTGTGTATTACTGTTACTGGGGATGGAACCCAGGGACATTCTACGTGTGTGTGTGTGTGTGTGTGTGTGTGTGTGTATTACTGTTACTGGGGATGGAACCCAGGGACATTCTACCTCTGAGCTACACCCCCAGGCCAGTTTTACTTTTTTAATTTGAAACAGGGTCTCACTAAGTTACAGAGGTTGGCCACAAACCTGCAATTCCCCTGTCTCAGCCTCCCAAGTACTGGGATTACAGGAGTGCACCAACTTGCCTAGCTTGGATTTTGCTCTATCCTAGATTTCTAGAGTCTGTATTTTTTGTATTTGGGTTACTGTGTGTGTGTGTGTGTGTGTGTGTGTAGAAAAATTATTTTTTGCACACTTACAGTGTGGCGTGCCCTAGACTGTCTTGTACACTTCCTCATTTAATCCTCTCTTTAATACTGCAAGATAGATATTTTCTGTTTTTAGAAATGAAGAAACTGAGGTTCTAAAAGGGTAAGTAATTTGCCTAAGTTTTGTTAAGTCAGTGGGCAGTGTTGGGATTTAAATATATATACTCTTAATTTTGTTATTTTTGTTACATGTAAAAGCTAATATTTTATGTTATAAACTCATCTATATATATTATACCTAGCCTTTTAAGAATTCTTTTAAAGTTTTTATATTCATTACTTAATATAATTAATACTTTGAAAAATAAGTGATACATGATATATTTTATTTAATCCAAAGCTTTGTTCTCCTGTAACTGATTTCGACTTTTTATCTGGGGTGAATATTTTGACATCTAGGCACCATGTAGTTGCTGAGACATGAAGAGGAGTTGCTAACTATATTCTTATGTGTGATAGATATATGAGTCATGGATGCTAACATTTCCATAACGTTATTAGCAGTCTTGCCTGTGGCTTGATAGAATTTGGTATGTTATACCAATCAGTGATTTTTTTTTTTTTTGCGGTACCGGGGATTGAACCCAGGGGTGTTCTACCTCCGCGCTACACCCCCGGCCCTATTTTTTTATACTTTATTTTGAAACCGGGTCTCACGAAGTTGCGGAGGGCCTCACTAGGTAGAGAGAGAGAGAGAGTGAGAGAGAGAGAGAGAGAGAAAGAGAGAGAGAGCTGAGGCTGGCTGTGAACCCGGATCCTCCGGTCTCTGCCTCCCAAAGTACTGGGATTACAAGCGCGCGCCACCACGCCCGGCTCCTCCAATCAGTGATGTGTAACAAATAGAATAGAGCTCTAGAAGGAAAGAGGGTATTTACTATGCATTTCTTATGGCTTTTTGTGTGCGCGCGCGTGTGTGTGTGTGTGTGTGTGTGTGTGTGTGTGTGGTACTGAGGATTGCACCCAGGGTGTTCTACCTCTGAGCTCCACCCCCAGTTCAATTTTTTATTCTTTATTTTGAAACAGGGTCTCACTAAGTTCCAGAGGGCCTCACAAGTTGCTGAGGCTGGCTGTGAACCTGTGATCCTCCTGTCTCAGCCTCCCAAATGCTGGGATTACAAACATGTGCCACCACACCCGGCGTGCATTTCTTATATCTTAATTCAGATCCTGGTCCTGATTCAATTTAGAATATAAGCTCATGTATCTAGTAAGGAATGCAAAGAATTGGCCAAAATGAAATTATGAATAAGACAAGTTCTTATTTCAGACTGAAAATAAAATTGGTTTAAATGGGCATATGATGAGACATTATACACTGAAATATTTGTGTACCTGAGCTTCTCATATAACCAGTGCATATTAACTTTGCTGGTGATGTGATGATATAATTTTTGTTATGCTGTTATATCATAACCTTTTCAGGACACTGTAGCTGATTGAATCATATTTAGAGGAAAATGTTAGATGAAGTCAAAGGACAGGGTACAGGTTTAATTCTTTTAGTGGACAGCTAATTTTTTTCTTGTTTCATAACCACAGATTTCCCCAGCAGTCTCAGTATGTGAATGCCATTAGTTACAATTGAAAATCATATTGATTAATTTTGAGCCTCTCTTGTGTGTGAAGGCTTTGATGAAGGAGTTTGGTTTAATCATGGTCAGAGACCACCAGTACCAGAAGAAATAAAACTCATGCTCCAAAAACTGATGGTCAATCTGTAACAGCACTATTTTATGAAAGACAGAATTATTTTTTAAAAGGAACAGTGGATTCAGGCATGGTGATGCACACCTGTAATCCTAGAACTTGGGAGACAGACAGGAGGATCGCAGGTTTGAGGACAGCCTCAGTAATTCAGTGAGACTTTTGGTGGCCTAGTGAAACCCTGTTTCAAAACAAAAAATAAAAAGGGTTCGGGGTGTAGCTCGAGAGTAGAACGTACCTGGGTTCAATCCCCAGTACCACTGGTTGGGGGGGGTGTTGAAGCAATGGAATTTGGGTATATGATGTTCAAAGTAGAAGAAAATAATGAATATTCTGTGGATTATAACTAAGGGTGTTCTTAGGATTGAAGTAATTTTCTAAGTTGAATTGTTATAACAGAATTTTAGAACTGCAACTGATCTCATGAGTGAATAAAAACTAAATTCAAAATTTATTCAAGACCCTGTATCCTATTAGGCATGCATATGTTAAGTTTTCAAAAAATACAAAGATGAGTTGGGCGTGGTGGTGCACGCTTGTAATCCCAGTACTTGGGAGGCGGAGACCGGAGGATCCGGGTTCGAGGCCAGCCTCAGCTACTTAGTGAGGCCCTCTGCAACTTCGTGAGACCCGGTTTCAAAATAAAGTATAAAAAATAGGGTCGGGGGTGTAGCTCGGAGGTAAAACGCCCCTGGGTTCACTCCCTGGTACCAAAAAAAAAAAAAAAGAAAAAATACAAAGATGAGCATGACTTGGTTTTTGCCATAAGACAACGTAAACAAATTCATTATTTATTGGTGCATTATACTCTCACATCATAATGTAATCCATAGTAATAGTGACATAGATGCACACAGCACTTCGTGGGTTTTCCCACCCTCCCCACTCCCCCTTTTCCCATACAGGATATTGAGTTTGACATTGGTATTCTTACATATGTACGTAATGTCAATGGAAGTGATTCCTTCATTAATTCTCCCTCCCCACCCTTCCCCTGGACCACCTCCCTGCTGGAGCTTCTCCTCCATTATCTGCAGTCCCTCTGGTATTCTGATTACTCCCTAGCTTCCACATGTGAGAGAAAACATATGACCCTTCACTTTCTGTGACTGGCTATTCTCACTTAAGATCATGTTCTCCAGGCCCATCCATTTTCTTGCAAATGACATAATTTTCAGCAGGTCTCAGGATTATAATAATTATAATAATTTATTTTTACTCATACATTTATTCATTTAACATTTGTTGAGTGTCTGTAATGTTCCAGGTTCTGCTCTGGTTTTAAGGGATACAGTAGTGAACAAAAAAGACAAAATTCCCATTCCAGTGGTACTAATTTTGAATGGAGAAAGACAAAAATACATAAATGTATGCTATGTTATGTGATTATTGCTATGATGAAAAATAAAGCAGAGTAGAAAGGATAGAGAGTAACAGAATAAGGAATGGGTGCTGTTTTATGGGAATGCCATGGAAGTCTTCTGGTGAGGTAGCTTGAGCAGAGTCCTAAAGGGTTATTTTCTAAACAGAGACAAGAACCCAAGTGTAGACTCTAATGTCTACTGGGCAGACTGTGGTGGTTAGGCTGGAAGTGTTAGGGGTTGGGGGGAAGGTGAGTCAAAGATCTTTCTACTTCTTCAAGCAGAAAGATGAGGTGCAAAGTCAGTATTGCTAGGAAGTCATGGAGCTCTGTGGGTTCTTTTCTACAGTCCTGCCTCCTAATAGAAGGATGTGGTGACAGCACAGATGGAACATCTGTTTGTGTGTGTGTGTTTGCCTGGAGAGGGAGGTCAGGAAAACTCTTAAAAAGAATGTGCTGTTTTATCTAAGATAATGAGTTCACCAGGAGGGCAGTTGGGAAGTCCTTGAGAGGCTGTAGCTCAGTAGAGGTTAAAGTGGGAATTTAATTTGGGTAGTTAGTGATAGATTGAGCAGTTTAGAAAAAAATCAAAAGAATCATCTAGAGAAAACATGTTGAATAGAGAAGAAAGAGATTCTGGGATGCAGCTTTAGGGAATCACTATCTTGGGGGAACATTAGGTAGAAGGAGTCTAGCAGAGGGGGAAAAAGAGAGAAAATAACAGAAACAAAGGACTGGCAGAATTTTGAGAAAAGAAGTGGTCACCAGTGGCAGAGAGAATGATTTAATTAGATTGAGCTGGGGAAAGGTAAGGTTTTGCTCTACCCGAGTTGTCCAGTCGGGTAACCACTTGCCATGTGTGACTAAATGAAATAAAAAGTTGAGATTTTTAGTCTCACTAGCCACATTTTAAGAATTCAATAGTTAGATGTAGCTAGTAGCTAGATGGCTAGTAGCTGACACATTGCAGATATAGACTATTTTCATAATTGCAGAAAGTTCTATTTGGCAACACTGTACTAGACCATTATAATGGAGAAAAGTTAAATAAAGTAGAATTTTTATGTATTTATGATAGCAATAGAGAAAATAGTATAAGGTACCAATATTCATCAATAAAGAACTCACATGAGGAAATCAGAGTTGGGGAAAGATAACTTCAGCTTGAACTTTGGTAGCGGAAATGGCTATTCATATTGAGCCTTTAAGGTCAGGGGACTTTCGGACCTTTGAGCAGGTAAGCAAAAAGCAAGGTTTTTTTTTCACAATTAGTTTCACCAAACTGAGAATTTAGTTAAGTGGAATTTTTAATTAAGTGGAGTTGCAAGACTATCTCATAGGAGATTAGAACATTTCTGTGGAATGAATAATTGGACCAAATTATAGAATGTTTTAATTATCAGGGTTTGGGCTTATTTTTTAAAGAACAAGATGTCAAATGATTTTGAGTAGAGGAGCAACATGGTCAAAGTGATCATTTAGGAAATTAACTTAGTTTGGTAAATTAGTCACTCCCTCTGGGTTCTTCCTTTGACCTTTTTATGCTTTAAAATATCTATAAAGTATACTTATATAAAAATTAGTGAGCTTCACAACAATTTCAGAAAATTGTAAGGTTTAATAATTAATATATTCACAGAGGACAAAAATTAATACCACAGTAGTGACTTTGCTAATGATGGTTTAGTTTGAGGAATGAGTAATATTGAGTAGACTGGAAATAACTTATTTCAATGTCAAAGCAAATTATAATAAACACTGTCTTCAAGATATGGTGGTCTTCTTGGCAGTAAGAACCATGTCTTTATCAATTTTAAAATTCCAATACCTAACATAGTAAATGAATGAGTGGGGTGAAACTGAACACAGGGATACCTGTTGAAAGGGATAAGCAAACCTGAGAAATGAGGTGGTCTGGGTCTGACCTAGGGGCACTAATGTGAAATGAACATTGTAGAGATAAAAAAATTATTAGAACTTAATGACTCGATCAGATGTTGGGGAAAAATAGTCTCGGAGGACTCACTGTTTAGGTCCTAGTGATTGAAAGAAAGATGAGCAAATTGGTGTGGAAGCTGATTTCTGAGAGAAAGCTAACGTGCTGTTTTTTGACAAAAAGATGCTTTCTGGGACAGCCTTAAAGCCCTTCCTTTCTTAACAGAACTTTAGAACTGGAAGTTAATTTGCAATAATAATATGGGTAGAAATGTTTTGGACATATGTTAGGTGTGAAGAAGAAACTTGGGAGTTATCTGAATAAAGGTTATAAGTGAACATTGACTGTGAATGGAATCTACAGGAAGAGAGCAGGGAAGGAAGAACAAGTAGTTGAGACTGAGGAATGGTGATGGCCATTCACTTATTGAATGAAGGGACAACAGAGGCAGGAAAATAGAAGGGAGGCCAGAGCAGTGGAGTATTTTCTAAACCAAAGGAGGAGAGGGCTTGCCTGGTGAAAGGATGGATAGAATACAGTAATACAGAGAAGATGGAAACCCTTCAGAACATTCCAGGGCGGCTTCACAGACTGATGGATTGACTGTAATTTCCTGAAGCTTCAGGTTTGGTTTTTTTTTTTTTTAGTTTATGGGTTCAGTTTCCAGTGTAAAAGTACTGTTGCACCCTCCCTCCCCTGTTTTTCAATGCCACCTCTTAAAAGATTATTTCACCACCTAATTCAGTTGATAGACGGGGTGCTCTTTAGATTCAGACTCAGGTATATGAGATTAAATCACTCCTGAGAAAATTTGTTTTTTTTTTAGATCTTGCCATATTCAGAAGTTGCTGAAGTTCAAGAGACAGTGAGTAATTTATGATGCTGTGTTTAAAATGTTAACATTTTTGTATTTTTCCAGGATTTCAAGTTGGAAGTGGATATTTTCCACTATACTTAATCATACATGATTATTTCATGCTAAGAAATAGCAAATGTAGATAGAAGAGATTAGTTTGTAAAAGTATGTTTTTAATGTCTAAAATGTAAATAGATATAATCTTTTGTGACTATAAAAATGCTAGTATATCATATTTAAATAATACAGAAATATATAGTAAATAACTATCTCCTGAATATAACCATTGTTAATATTTTGGTAGCATCCTTCTTGAGTTTATTTGTATGTATATGTGTTACATATGAGATTTTATAAAAGTGTGACCAAATTATACAAACTTCTTTATAGCCTACTTCTAAAAGCTAATATATAATGGATATTTTTCAGTGAAAAAACTTTACTGACTATGTAGTATTTCATGTATGAATCTATTTATGAATCTATTATTATTTAATGCCTACTTAAAATAGATCACTATTTTAATTACTGAAAATAGTGTTATCAATATCTATGGACACATCTTGAACATTTTGGATATTATTTTAGTGATCCTAGAAGTAGAAATGCTTGATCAAAAGTGTGGATTAGGTTATTTTTAGATAACTGCCTAGCAGGCCAGATCCTATTCTCTATCCAACAGTGATAAGCTCTAGTTTCCAGAAAAATATCCCTTTAAAATCTCTCCTGTAAAACTCAGGGATAAAATGTGCCACATGAGTGTTTTGGAGACGATTACAGGAATATGAAAAATTCAAGCTAAGTATAGAGTGATGATTCCTGTTCTAAGAACAAGCAGATCTCAGCTGCATTATATATTCCCCACTGAAGTTTCTTATTCTAAGAGCCAAAGATAACACTAAAGAGAGCACCCTTGAGCTGTTTTGTATAATCCTTCTGAATTCTGGTTTCTGGGAGCCAGCTGCAGCAGGATTGCTTTTGTGAGAGCAACCTGATCAACTCTACTGGGGGAAGAGATGCCGCCAGTTACTTCCATGCTTGATAAGCTCCTGTGCTTACGCTCATCAAATGACATAAGTCAAGGCAAGATGTATATTAAGAGGGGAGTGCTGTGCTAAAGGAAATGGAATAAAGCTATAGATCTCATGGGATTATTTCTGTGTTGTAGGGTGACTACCTGTCTTGATTTGATTGAGACTGAGGTGTTTCCCAGGATGAAGAGCATGATAATGAACTTCTGTCTCTTCCTTTACATTTCTTAAAGATTACATGTTTATGCTAATGATAGATAAGGTAGCAAATATTAAGACATACATACGATTTTTTGTATAATGCTTTTTTTCCCGTGGTTTATAGACTAATCAGCAAAGATTTGGGTGATGACTATAAGTCCTTCATGCTTTTAATTATAGTACTTTTGTAATATATTAACTAATAATAAAATTCCAGGCATGTTACTATTTTCAGCACATATTTTCTGCCCAAACAGAAGATTTACTTGAATAACAAAGAAATTATGAGATGACTGTGGACATTATCTATGGAATAATGGTAAACCTGGTTAAGTTCCTCAAAAAGACCTATCTTAATGGTCTTTTAATGAACAAACTGAGAAGTTTCTGGATCTTCTTGAGATGCTAGTGGTAGTTTGGCACTTTAGCAAAATCCAAAAAGAGTGCCTAGCTTTTAATTTTTTTAAATATTTGCATGATACTGTGTAAAGTGTATCCACCTCAATAATTTCATTGTCTTTATTCATGTGTTACACAACATGGTACAAAGTAGACCCAGGGCCCAAGAGCAGTAAGAATAAGAAGTTAGCTTGAGGCTTTAAATTTCCTCATCCACATGATCATCAGTCTCAATGGCTGGTTGTACAGATTAAATGAGAGTACATGTATGAAACACTTAATGAAATGGTCAATCTTAGCTGATATGAGAGTTACTGGCATGCCAAAGGCAGGGTGGGTGGTGGTAGTAGTATGTGGTTTAACAATGTTCAGAAGACTTTAGTGATATAAGTTACTTGGCAAAAATGATGTATGATCCTCACTTATTTATATCCTGTTTCTCATTAGCGTCACTTACAAGCAACTCTGGGAAAATGATTTCACTTGCATTGAGTTTGATGCCTTTGTATCCATATCCTTATGGGAAAGCAGCGTTTCAGCTTGATTCTTAGTTTTGATGTCCATTATAATACGTTTTTCTGGTGCCTGTTCTTTTATACTGTAGCATTTTTCTTTTCTTTTTTTTGTGGCACTGACAATTGAAATTAAGGGCATTCTACCTCCGAGCTACACCCCTAGCCCTATTTTATTTTTTATTTTGAAACAGGATCTCGGTAGGTTGATGAGTCTCACTACTTGCTGAGACTGTCCTCGAACCTGTGATCCTCCTGTCTCAGCCAACCACGTACTAGGATTACAGGTGTGTGTCACCAAGTCTGGCTTTATCCTGTAGCATTTTTCAATCTCCAGTGATTAAGGCATTCAGATTGTATAACCTAACTCTTACACATAACTGTTTAATTATGAAGGCTATGCTTTTGAAACTAAAATATAAATGTTCTAGAGTTACAAAATATATGTGCTCAGTGGCTTAATAATCATTCTGATTCACATGGCCCAACATCCTTGAAAGTCAACTTTATTTAATAACAATTGACTTAAAACATTTTATATTAAAATAAACACATTTGGTGATGGAATGTAAAATTCACATAGGCTATATGGGAGTGAAAATTCAAATGCATTTCCCAGGTCTGAGAGACTGATTTTTGGCAAACCCTTCTGAGTAATTTTTTTGTTCCATAAGACTGTATATATTTTTTTATTTATTTTTTATTGGTGCGTTGTAATCATACATCTTGATGGGTTTCAGGATGGTAGAAGTATACATGCACACATCAGTCAATTCCCTCCTCTATGCCTACTATTCTTAGGTTTGCTTTTTTAAAATTGGCCGAGATCTCTTCAATGTCCAATTTATGCTGTTGAATTGTTTTGTCTAAATTATATACTAGGTTTTCAGTTTTGGAGAGGTCATCTTCTAAGGGTGAGATTTTGTTTTCCATGTGGTCTAGTCTATTGTTGATAGTTTGTATTGATGCCTTCATTTCAATTATTGCATCCTTCACTTCCTTCAGAGCTTCTTTTTGATTCCTGTTCAAGTTGTCAGATTCTTTGTTTATTTGATCCTTCATTGCTTTCAGGCTCACTCTGAGTTCTTTTCGGAAATCCTGTATCATTTCTACTATTAAAGTTCTGAATTGTCCTTCTGGCAATCTTTGCACTTCTGTGTTGGTGGGTTCTGTTGTTGTGGAGTTGTGGGAGCTCATTGTTTCTTTGCTATTCTTCCTTCTTATGATTTCAGGTTTCTTAAGTTTATATCTTTGTTGCTTTTGGTAGCTCTCTTTCATTCTATAGGTTTCCTATGTCTAATCTCTCTCCCTTTATAGTATGTTATTCTGGAGGTAGATATTTGCTACTAGGTGAGCCTTAAAGGTGAATAGCCTTTACTGAATGGTTATTCTCACTTGCTCAGTATAATGTCCATTTGCAGGTCCAATTCTTGGTCTCCTTCAGTGATTGGGACCCTTGCCTCCTGCCTCTCACTGCCCGTGCAGGCGCCCAGTTCCGCTAGTGCCCCTCTCGCTGCAGTGCCCCTCTCCACATTCTCCACTGGGGCTGTCCCTATGTCTCTCTATGTCTACACATATGGTGGGTGTCACCAGTGCAGGACTCTGGACTTGTGTGTCTCTGCCTGCAGAAGCGCTGGATGTCACTTTGAGCCGACTCTGTAAAAACACAGAACTCCGTGCTTTCCACAGAGAAGACTGGGTTGGTCTAATTTTTCCCCAGGTACCAAGCCTGTGTTTCCTGTGGCAATCCCTGGGAATACTGCAAGGGTGCTGTGACTTGTGGGCTATAGGTCTGTCCCACCTGAATGTTGCCAGGGACTGTCTGTTTATCCACACATCTACTGTGTCTTACAGCAGACCCCACTCCCACCTCCATAGAGGCGATCCACAAAGTCTCAGACCTTGTGAGTTTATTGCTTGCCACGTGAGTCCCTGTGGCCACGCTGGGTGGTCTCCCCCTGGGGCGGCTTGTTGACTTATGGTCTTGTTGAGCGCTGCTCTTACTCTCTGGGGAAAGGGGTGGGCTCAGCTGCGGTGAGGCAGGTTCTGGTCAGGCTTCTGGGCATTTGGGTCTCTGTGAGCGTGGTGCGAATTGCTGCTCGCTTTCGTTGCTGATGATCTGCAGTTGCTGGATTTACAACAGTTTGCTGGCTTCTTTGTTGGCGGCCTGCAGAAGCTGTGATGCCGGTAGCTGCTGCCGCTTCTGCCCACGCCGCAGTTCGGGCCTCTGTCCAGCATGGAGCAAGTTGCTGCTTGCTGTTGTTGCTGATGATCTGTGGTTGCTGGATTTACAACAGATCACTGGATTCTTTATTGGCGCCCAGCTGCTTATATTTTTCAAGTTAAAAAAATTAGAAAAGCATTGCTAGAATAATAGGTATTTTTGAGTATAGAATAGATAATCATTTGCCAGGATGTTGTCTCTCATATAATTTATTTTTTCTTACCAGTCTGAAACTTTTTCTTCACATCCAGCTGCCTACTTGACATTCCACTTTGATGTGAAACAGACATTTCAAACAGAGCTTATCCCAAACTGAGCTCCTTGTATTTCTCCCTGTAACCTAACTGCTCTCACTGCCTGTTCTGCCCAGATAATGGCATTTCCATCCTCCCAGGCGCTCAGTTCACAACACTTGACATCATCTTGATTCCTCATTTCCTCATACCTCACACATGCTCTATTTAGAAATCCTGTTGCTCTACCTTCCATATATATTCAGAACTTGACTATCTCTCATCACCATCACTGCTCCCACCTTGTCCCAAGTCTCCTTCATCTCTCCCCTAGTTTATTGTAGTAACCTCCTAACTGATCATACCCTTGTTTCTTAGGTCTTAACACAGCAGTGAGAATAATGTTTTTAATATATAACCATACCATGTTTTCACCTTTTCTGAAAAGCACCCAGTGGTTCCCGTCTTATTCAAAATAAAACCAAACACTTGACAAGGCCGTGCAGAGTTCTACACAGTCTGCCATTCATTTACCTCTTTGATCTCATTTCCTGTTCTTACTGTTCAGCCTCACTGCCGTCTTACTCTTCCCAGACCTTCCAGACTTGCTCCCATCCCAGTCCTCTCTACTTGCTTTTCCCTCTTAATTACTTTCCCTTCCTGTATCTTTTGGGCAAGTTTCTTCATTTTATTGAATCAACTCTGTAGTGGAACGTTCTTAGGCCACCAGTGTAAAATTTTAACTCCGTTTCCGTAATGTCTTATTTGTTCCCATTCTGTTGATTTTTCCCTTTAGTTTTTATACTCTATAATATACCATGAATTTTTACTTATCGTGTTCTTGTTCATATTTCCCACTAACAACAGATAAGTACTACAGGAGAGGATTTTTGTCTATTTTGTTTACTGCTATATCCTTTGGTGCCTAAAATGATATGTATACGTGGTAGTTACTTGGTGGTTACTTAGATATTTGTTGTATGGATATATGGTTGGAATAGACAATGTTTATGTTGATCATTCTTCACTGCCCAATCTGAAAAAAATTAGGATTGATGAAGTAGAATCAGATGTATATGACACAAGCATACTTGAAAATATAATGTTGAGAGTAACTATAATTGGAGGTGTTTGGAACAAATATTCAAAAGTTTCTGTATTATACTAGGGGATATTTTCTGGGAGTAATCAGGCAAGGAATATAGAAGTTGACATAGTGCTTTTAATCAACAAAATTTGAAAGTGTAAACAAGCTGTGCAACAAAAATGAGCTTATTAATCTTTTATTCCAAATAGATGATCAACTCTAAAACCTTCAAGCATGACTAACTTTGTGAAATAAATATTCCCAACTATATGTGTATGCATGTATGTATATATGTGTGTATGTATGTATAACATATATATGTAAAATCATATATATAGTCTATGTACATATTTACATATATATGCATATATACACATATATATACACATACATATTTATGATTAGAACTACTGCTTTCCTTACTGGTAAACCCAGGGAAACCAGCAGTTATTCATGTCAATACAGAAAGATTTTTGTAGAAAGTGTCTATGAAGCATTTAAGTTTGCCACAGTTGTCTCTGTCAGATTCCTTGTTTCTTTCAGTTTTCCAGTGTTATATTAATTATTTATTGGCACATAAGAAATGATCCCCAAACTAAGTGGTATAATCAACAAGCATTTATTGTCTCAAATTCTACGGGTCATGAATCCAACAGTAGCCTGGCTACCATGTCTCTAACTCAAAGTCTGTCCTGTTGCTGCAGTCAGCGTAGTGGGGAGGAGATACTGCTATAGTCTCTGTTGAAAGCTTGCTTAGATGGATGGAGGTTGGAGGCAGGAGATTCTCTTCTAAGTTCACTTAGTGATTGTTGGCAGACCTCAGTTTCTTTGCTTAGTAATCCTCTCTACAAGGTTGTCTTGTAAAGTGGGAGCTGGCCATCCCCAGGGTGATTTATCTACGAGACAGCAGAAGAGTGCAAACAAGAAAGGAGACACAGTCATTTTACAGTCTAATTGCAGAAAAGATATCCCATATCCCATCTCTTCTGTCTACACTCTGGCATTAGGAATGATTCAGTAGGCCCAGCACACCCTCAAAAAGAGGATTATACACCAAGAAATGGGGATCAGTTGGGAGCACAAAATATAAGCTCGCTACTAGCATGGTCATCAGTAATAAGGACTTGAATATAATTAGTTCATTGTCAACAAAACTGTCTTCTTTCAGTTTACCTGTAAAAAGAAAAAAAAAGAAATCAAGCTGGGCACACACGTGTAATTCCAGTACTTGGGAGGCTGAGGCAAGAGGATTGCAGGTTTGATGCCAGCCTTAGCAATTTGGCAAAGTCCTCAGCAACTTAGTGAGACCCTATTTAAAAATAAAAAAATAGGGCTGGGGGTGTAGCTCAGAGGTAGAATACTCCTGGATTTAATCCCCAGTACCACCCCCCCCAAAATTGAAAATTAAATCATGGAAGAATGAGCTTAACTGAAGAAAAATAGAGAGAACAAATGCCTTTACGGTTTTAGAACCCAATTTCCAGCATTGTGAGATCGTCGTCACTTTAGGGAAGTAATAAGATTTTCTCCAAGGTGGTGACAGAATCCCAGAGCCATCAACTGCTTCCTTGTTTTCACTACCAGTTAAGTTTCCCTCATTCTAAGACCAAGGAACAGTGCAGTTAGTGGGGATTTTTTGTTTTTGTTGTGACTTTAGTTTTGATGTGTTTACTGTAGTTTCTGATGTGAGCGAGAGCTGAAAACTGTTCCTTTCAAGACAACCAAAACACTTGTCCACATTTAGAGCAATGTATGTTAAAGCCCTTACTACATCAAAGGTCGGCAGTATTTTTCCAGTTAATTGTAGTTGGTTGAAAGTTCATTCAAGAATTGTCTTTTGATTTCCTAAAAGACCAGATAATATGCTTGCTATTTAGTGGGTACTAAGATAATTTTGTCTGACTTAATAAAATTTATCTTTCTGATGAATGTTTCTCTTTGGGTTATTTTTGCCATTTGAGAAAAAAATTTGTTCTACTTTTTTGATCTTTGTAGAAGTTCTTTTCACAATGCTTGGCATATAATAAGTACTCATTAAGTGTTTCTTTCCTCTTTTGTAGAAGAAACAGACTAAATCCCTAGGTAGTATTAAGTACTTTCATGGCATGCAAAAACTAATATTTAATAGTGCATGAGTGTTACATATTTTTAAACTACTTTAAATTTAATGAATGAATAGCTTTTGGCTCTCCCTTACATTACTAAGTAATTTTTACCACCCCTAATCCATATCTTGAATTATAACTGAAAGTAACTTTTGACTTGAGTAATTTCAGAACGAAAAACTTGGATGATCCCAGTTTTCTCATCCTACCTTCATTTTCCAATATTAAAACAAATATTTGTTTGGTAGTATCTAAGCCAAATTTTTTTCTGGTATGGAAAAGGGAATTTCTTATAAATTATGATTACTAGGATTGATGTGCATGTGCTTTCTACTTATAAACTAATGCTATTTTCCTTGTCCTTTTGTTTCACTGCTGCTTCCGTCCTGATGCATTTTGCTTCTTCCTGGTTTGGACTATATTTGTTTGCTGCTCAATTACTCTGCATTAAAAGCTTGTTGGTGATAGCAAAGATATCCATGGGCCATCAAGTAAGTAGCTAAAGTTTGAATGTCATCTTTGGGGACATGACGATAATTTGATGTGTACTTATAAAAGGCAAATGATATTTCAATTTTGGTTTATTAAATCTTCTACTTTTCTTTCTAGGCATTGAAATGCAAAGTAAAAAATAAAAATGGTCAGTTAATGCTCTGGGCCCATCTGTTCTCAATGTCCTCCTGAGATTGATAGATAGTAATTGTATAATTCACAATTTGGGACTTCGTCATACTGTTCCTTTCTACAATCATCACAAGGCATAAAACATACTTTAAGGCTAGAGATGGTACAAGAAATGTATTGACATATGAGCATAAGAAATACTATTTGTAAGAATTTTTATATACTAGATAATTTGATCATGAATGTTTTTATACTTAGAAAATTTTATAAGTGAAACATGCTTCACCTTAGGGATTTAGAAGAAATAGCCTTTAAAATTATATCCAGTTCACCTCCACAAATTTTACAAAAAGTTTTGGGGGACTGGGGACAGACACTGCTAGCTTTTGGGTATACACAATAAATAACATGTCTTCCTCTAAGGATTTTTATAAAATCTAACTGGAGAATGATAGGGACACTTTTTGCGTTAAAAATCATAGAATTATTGAGGTGAAAGGAACTTTATAGATTATCAAGTAAAATATTAATTTTACCTAAAGCAGAGCTTAAATATCCAAGAAACTAGTTGAGTATAATTGCAGCTACTCAAGGGCTGAGGCAGGAAAATCCCAAGTTTTGAGGCCAGCCTAGGAAACTTAGCAAGACCCTATCTCACAAATCAGAAAAAAAAAAAAGGCTAGGTTTATAGTTCAGTTTACCAGAGCACCCCAATCCCCAGTAACACACTCACACATAGATACACATAAATACACACACATACACACACACACACACACACACACACACACACACTCCAAGAAGCTACAATTAGTGACTAGCCCACTATATCTTTTGTCTATTGTTATTAAGAAATCAGAGTGAAACTATTAGTTTGGTGAATTCAAGTATAACTACATAATTAAAATTTTATTGCATCATTAACTAAAACATTTTAATTTTATTGAAGAGCAATGTAGGAAATTATATTGATTTGGGGAGATTTAGTCTTTAAGTAGTTATCTATCTATTACAAATCATTTCACTGCTCACTCACTTTCTTCATTTCTTCAAGGAAGGAACTGAGCAAGATAATGGCAAAGGTTTCTTCTAGCTATAAAATTTTTTGGTCACGATCAATTGCTATTTGTCCGTAATACTGGTTACTGTACATATATATATATTTCTAAAGTGATATGGTTTAAAGTAATATGCTAAAATTCTTTCTTTTTAATTGCAGTAATTCACAATATTTAAAATATATTGTTTATTATACAACCAACATTGTTAGGATAGAAATTTTATTTTATTTTATTTTTTTTTGCAGTACTGGGGATTGAACCCAGGGGCATTCTACCTCTGAGATACACCCCCAGCCCTATTTTTTATTCTTCATTTTGAAACAGGGTCTCACTAAGTTGCAGAGGGCCTCACTAAGTAGCTGAGGCTAGCCGCAAACCTGTGATCTTCCGGTCTCAGCCTCCCAAGTACTGGGATTACAAGTGTGCACCACCACGCCTGGCTTGGAAGTAATTTTTTTAAGTCATAAATAATCTATATATAAAAGTTAACACTCTCCTTGAGATTTGTATTGTTCTTTCTACTTTTAAATTTTCAGCCGGACGTGGTAGTGCATGCTTGTAATCCCAGTACTTGGGAGGCTGAGACCGGAAGATCACAGGTTCGCTGCCAGCCTCAGCTACTTAGTGAGGCCCTCCGCAACATAGTGAGACCCTGTTTCAAACTAAAAAATAATAAAATAGGGCTGGGGGTATAGCTCGGAAGTAGAATGCCCCTGGGTTCCATCCCCAGACCACATACACACAAAAAAAATTACTTCTATTTTACTTTAGCTTGTACTTACATTAAGGGCAAATAACTAACTTTGAAGCTTATAAAATTCTTAAAATTTTCATGTTGATAAATTGAAATTAGAAAGTAAAATATTAGTTATATATTCATATTTCCTTAGAAGGTGCAGCTGGTATATTAATTATAGTACTATTATTCCAGTACAATTTTTACTAAAAATGAGCGATTAGCAAGGTATTACTTCCCTTCCAGTCCACTCTAAGCAGAACCAGCAGAGGGCGCTGTAATGTTATCTTTAGTAGGTGAGTCAGTTGCAGTGTCAGAAACTGCACTGGAATCCTGCAGTGACTCGTTTGCCAAATATCTATTCAGTCACTTAGCAAGAATTTATCAGTTTTGTGCCAACGGACACAGACAAAAACAAAGACACCACCTTTCTTACACTTCTATTCAAATAGTCCATTATTGTGCAAATAACATAGAACATTGTAGTGATTTCTGTGTTATGCAGATCCTCTTTCCTTATTAATGTTTGTGAATGGAGAGAAAACAGAAAGATGGGCTTTCTGTTTTCTTATAAAGAGGTGCACTCTGTGCATTGCTATTTCTGTGTACTCTCTCACTTTAGGGTTACTTAACCTCATTTAAATATGAATTAGAAAGGTGTGAATAGAAATAAATTTGCGCTTAACTATTTCTCTTTTTGTGTGTGTGTGTGTGTGTGTGTGTGTGTGTGTGTGTGTGTTTTGCAGTACCGGGGATTGAACCTAGGTATTCTACCTCTGGGCTGCACCCCCAGCCCTATTTTTTGTTCTTTATTTTGAAACATGGTCTCACTAAGTTGGGAAGGGCCTCACTAAGTAGCTGAGGCTGGCCGTGAACCCAGATCCTCCTGTCTCAGCCTCCCAAGTACTGGGATTACAAGCGTGCGCCACCACGCCCCGCTTACTATTTCCCTTTTTTATACAGTGAAATTATTCAAGATGTAGATACATACTATGTCTTACTGATAGATACTAAAGCATACTTAATTCCACTATGGTTTTTCTTTTAATGTACTTTGAATTAGCCTTAAACATACTGCCTGATACATGGAAAAGAATATATGTGCCATATATAAATGATGAATCATAACCAAACAGTGAACATGTATTAAAACTACAGCTCAACCTAATCCCTAGAATCTTAAAAGTACCTCACATCAGCCAGGTGTGGTCGCCTACACCTGTAATCCCAGTACTTAGAGGGCTGGGACAGGAAAATCACAGAGTCAAGGCCAGTCTTAGCAACTTAGCAAGACCCTATTTCAAAATAAAAAATAAATAGGGCTAGGGGTGTATTTCAAAGGTAGAATGCCCCTGAGTTCAATCCCCAGTACCACACAAAAAACAACAACAAAAATACTTCACATCTTTCTGTTTTTCCTTTTTCCATCCCCATCCCTACCCCCAGAGGTGATGACTAGGTTGTAATTTTTTAAATAATTTTCTGCTGTTTGAAAAAACGGGTTTTTGTTTGTTTTTAAATTATATATGTATCACTAAATTATCTTGGTTTTTAATTTTATAAGAATGGTATCATACTATATGTAATCTTTTATGGACTTTTTTTGTAGTTGATGTTGTATTTCAAAGTTTCAGCTCTGTTGCTCAATAGAAATAGATATTTCTTTTTAGGGCTCTATGCTATTCCATCATATGCATGTGCCACAGTTTATTAATTTATGTTCAGTTGGTGAATATTTAAGTTGTTTTGGTTTTTGCTGTTATGAACAGTGTTACTAGGAACATTCTTACTTCTGTCTCTTAGTACACACATGTAAGAGTTTTTCTAGGTATAAATCTAAAAGTGGAATCATTAGACCCATACAGTATGCTGCAGTTCAGTTTCATATAAAATAGCTCCATCAACTGATACTCCACCAACAGTAGTTAACACAGTTCGATGATCCCACCCTCATCAATATTTGATATTAGCAGACTAGTTAATTTTTGTCAGTTTTACTGAGTATAAAATACTTATTTTGTTGTGATATTGATTTGTATTTCCCTAATATGGAAGAAGAACATCTTTTCATATACTTATTGGCCATTTGCATTTCTTCTGTGAGATACTATCAAATGTTTCCCCCATTTTTTCTATTATGCTGTTGGTTTTTTCCTAAATGATTTATAGGACTTACCTTTTTTAAAAGAACATTCTGGATACCAACTTTTGTTAATTACACGTGTTGCAAACATATTCTCCTGTTTTGTGCCTTTCACTTTGATTATGGAATCACTTTATTAAAGTTTCTAATGTAGTAGATTTAATTAATTCTTTGTTTCTTTACTTAGCACTTTGTTATGTCTTTTTAAAGGAGTCATTTCCTACCCCAAGTTTTCTCTCATATTCTAAAAATTTTTTAAGTTTTGCTTTTTTTTTTTTTGCGGTACCGGGGATTGAACGCAGGGGTGTTCTACCTCCGCGCTACGCCCCCGGCCCTATTTTTTTACTTTATTTTGAAACCGGGTCTCACAAAGTTGCGGAGGGCCTCACCAAGGAGAGAGAGAGAGAGAGCGCGCGCTGAGGCTGGCCACAAACCCAGATCCTGCGGTCTCCGCCTCCCAAAGTACTGGGATTACAAGCGTGCACCACCACGCCCGGCGACTTAAGTTTTGCTTTTTATTTCTTTAATTTTCATAGAACTATTCTTTGTGGTCTGAGGTGGAAATCTATTTTTTTTGTGTGTGTGGATAACCAGTTGCCCTAGTATTGTTAATTAAGTAGTCTTTCTTTTCCCTACCTATTTTGCATAGGCAGGCTACACAAATGTATGGTTCTGTTTCTGAGAGCTCTCTGGTATGTTCTTCAGGTCAGTTTGTTTTTCTCTGCATCAGTACCATGTATTTTAAATTTCAGTAATTTTCTTTATGAATCTTGGATTTAGTAACCAGAGGAGTTACTATGTACTTTTGATAGTGAAGTTTCATAAAAATATAAAACTTGGTTGATTGATTCTTTCAGTAAAATTTTATTGAACTCCTTTAGTATACCAGGAAATAATACCTTCACTGTGCTAGGAAGCATACTAAGAGCTGAGAATTTATGGGAATATAAGGCAGACAAAATGCCTTGCTCTCATGGAATTTAAGGACTAGTACAGGAAAGAAGATAATAAACAAATGATATAATTTCAGATAGTGATACAAGCTACAATGAAAATCATGTAGGGTAAGGTGATAGAGTGTAGCTGTGGTGTAATGGACAGTGCCTGTACAGAAAAATGACATTGTTCTATGTTAAAATTAAGAACTTATTTATTTAAAAGCATCATGAAGAGATTAAAGGATTATCTGAAGAGATGACCCTTGAGCACAGTCAGCAAATGAGAGGAACCAAGAAAGTGAAGGTGTGGGGTACTCCAGATAGATGGAAGACGAGATTTAAGGCCCTAAGGCTGGCAGGATGGCGTTTTTGAGGAATACATAGAAGGCCATTAGGGCAGGAGACAAGCGAGTGACAGGAGAGTGGTGGAGAAGGTTAGAGAGATGAGCAGGTGTCAGACCCTGTTGACCTTCAGGCCATGCATTTTATTGTAACTATAATGGAAAGCCTAATGAGGATATGTCTTCATGATGCAAATTAATTTACAGTATAAAAAAGATTCCTAGGGTTTTTTTTATGTAGAATGAAACTCTAGACCTTGCGTGGATCAAGGTGGTAAGTTGGTAGAAATCTGCTACTCTGGGTCAGTAGAAAGGTAATGGTGGCTTTAATCAGAGTGATAGTTGTGTAAGTGGGGAGAAGTAGTAGGATTCCAGATAGATTTTGAAGATTGAGTCTAGATTTCACAGATAATTAAATATGAAGTGTGAGAAAAAGAAACATCAAAGAACACTTCTAAGGTTTTTGGTCTGAGAAAATGGGGAGAGAAGAACATTGATGCCACTAGCTGAGGTGGAGGCTGGTTTGGAAGATATAAGCAGAGTCAAGAATGATGCTCTAGCCGGGTGTGGTGGCGCACGCTTCTAATCCCAGTACTTTGGGAGGTGGAGACCAGAGGATCCGGGTTCGTGGCCAGCCTCAGCTCGCTCTCTCTCTCTCTCTCTCTCTCTCTCTCTCCTTAGTGAGGCCCTCCGCAACTTTGTGAGACCCGGTTTCAAAATAAAGTATAAAAAATAGGGCCGGGGGTGTAGCGTGGAGGTAGAACGCCCCTGTGTTCAATCTCTGGTTCCGCAAAAAAAAAAAAAAAAGAATGATGCTCTAGGTAAGTTTGAGATGTCTGTTAAATAGCAAAGAGGTGATTGTAAGGCACCTGTATATATGAGTTTTAGTTTAGGAGAGTTACCATAGCTGGAAGTAGTAGTTTAGTAGTCATCAGTCTATATGGCTTTTTTTTATTGACTTGGGGGTAAAATAATTTTTTATATCTTGGCTGATAAGTGAAAGTGTTTTTTTTTATCTTTACTTTTAAAACAAGGGATTAAATATAATTTTGAAACTCTAACATAATGGAAAACATATTGAAGTATATTTTATTTATTTTATTTTATTTTTTGTGGTACTGGGGATTGAACACAGGGGCATTTTACCTCTGAGCTACACCCCCAGCCCTATTTTTCATTCTTTATTTTTTTTTAATTTTTTAAATTTTTTTTGTGTGGTACCGGGGATTGAATTCAGGGGTGTTCTACCTCCGCGCTATGCCCCCGGCCCTATTTTTTATACTTTTATTTTGAAACCGGATCTCACGAAGTTGCGGAGGGCCTCACTAGGTAGAGAGAGAGAGACAGGGAGAGAGAGAGAGAGAGAGAGAGAGAGAGAGAGAAGAGCTGAGGCTGGCCACGAACCCAGATCCTCCAGTCTCCGCCTCTCAAAGTACTGGGATTACAAGCGTGTGCCACCACGCCCGACCAATTCTTTATTTTGAATCAGGGTCTCACTAAGTTGCGGAGGGCCTCACTAAGTAGCTGA